>JAUMHM010000088.1:741656-761362 GCA_032362435.1 Melikaiella ostensackeni | reverse complement strand
GCCTAAGGCTTGCGGTGTAAGTTTCCGAACCTTGCACCGCAAACTTTAGGCAAGTTTGCTGCAAACTGTTGTGCTATTTGGGTATTTATCAATTATTAGTCTAATACTTAAAGCTACACTTAAATTTAAGTTTTGCATTATTCAGTGTAGAACTTTCCGTTGTAAAATCAAACGGTGTAGGGTTTTTGAAACAAAAATGATTTAAAAAATGTTATTTGCTTTTGTAGACTATTTCTACTCGTAGGTGCAGAATTTTATTGTGTAGAGTTTATTTAAATGCGCAAAATTTAATGTATAACTTTGTTGAGTTTGATCATTAGAATCAAACGGAGCAGGGTTTTAAAAACCCATTTGTTAAATTGTCTTGCGTAGAATTTTTCTCGCGCAGAGTTTATTTAAATTCGTAAAATTATTTAATTTTTTTATGTAGTTTTGCGGCATAGGAACTAACCATGTTAAGTTTAAATTTCAAATATTTAATCCGTTAATTAAATATGATTGTGTAGAGTCCCCACGTGTAGAATTAGCTGTGTAGTTTTCAGGTTTATGTTTAATTTTGTATAATCACTACAACCCCGATATTTCATATAGGATAGATATCTGAGAACGTAATAGATCGAAAAATTCTCAGAAAACAAAATCGTAGTGAAATTCAAAATGGACTCAGCGAAAAATAGTGGCAACAGTGTATTGCCGTGTATTGCAGTGTATTGTAAAAGGATAAACAAGAAAAACAATCAATAATATTGAATAACAGCCAAAATGTATGTCTATTAATCCACAAAATGCTATGGTTTACAAATTTTCCGAAGTAGAACTTGAACTTGATTTAAACTGAAAATTACTTACAAATTTCAAGTTCAAGAAAGAAAATCGAAACATGAAACTTTAATGAAAGTATTCGCTCTATACAATATTATTCGCACACGTATTTACAATTCGTGGAGGTGTGGAAATGCATTCACTTAGTTCGTTGAAAACGGTTTCTTAAAAAATCAACATTAAAACATAAAAAGAGCGAAAATTAATATCTCTTTCCATATCCAAAAGTACGTCTTTTAATTGCGAGAAAAATTTTTCACCTTTCGAGAATATTACTTCAATTCAAACGAAGAATAATGCAAGACAAAAGATTTTATATTAAATAACGGATTTTCATGTTAAGTCAGTAACCCTTTCCATTCTCAAAAAGGCCGGCTATGATACAAATTACAAAATTATGGACGAATTGTTTTATCATTTGTGATTGTTATCGAAACGATTAATTAATCATCTTGAAGTACAGCAGCATTGGCAGCTATACTAGGATTATTAATAACTTCACCCAAACTTTCCAGCAATTCTTTCCTATAATCATCAAAGTCCCCGTCGACTTCGGTGATTTGTTGATTCTCGATTACATAAAGATTACACTCGGTTTCCCGGATAAGTCTTTCGTCGTGAGTAACGATAATCACGCCACCTTTGTATTCATTGATTGCTTCAGCCAAAGCGTCGATGGATTCGATATCCAAATTGTTTGTAGGCTCGTCGAGAATAACAACGTCGGGTGCGTTTAAACAGAGTTCGGCCAAAGCGACTCTTGCTTTCTGTCCTCCAGAGAGATCTTTCATTTGAATTGTGTGAGCGTGGGAACTGAGACCGAAAGTTCCCAACTGTTTTCTCGCTTTTTCGTAAGGCAAGTTGAAAAGTCTCATCAGATATTCTGAGGGAGTTTCTTCTGCAGTGAGATGCTCTCCAGAATGCTGATCGAATCTACCTATTCTCTGTAAAAAAAAAAGAGAAAGAAATTAGTAACTTTGTTTAAGGTTTCATTTTTAGGGACAAATACGTTTTTAATTCAATATTTTGAACTTACCAAACGGTGATTCTTTATTAGTTCTCCTTTTAGGGGCGTTAAATCACCGAATAAAAGCTTCAAGAATGTGGATTTGCCAACTCCATTAGGTCCAACTATGGCTACTCGTGAGCTTAAGTCAATTCCAAAATCTGTCTCGATGAGAAGAGGCTTCTGACCTTCGTAGGCGAATGTAACATCTGATAAATTACAATAATTAATTAATAACAAGATTAACTAAAAAAATGCATATCAAAGTCTAGCTTTTTGTCGACCTTGCTTCGCAGAAAATTTTGTTTAAACTTACCATGAAGACCAAGAATTGGCGGTTGAAGAGGAGGTGGATCAGGAAAGCTGAATTTAACAATGTACTCCCTCGGTCTCTGTAACAATTCCTGAGGTCCAGTATCTTCTTCCTGTTTCTGCATTTTCGTTTTATTCTTTTCTTGTTTCCTAGTGAGAACCTCCTTAGTTTTCTTTTCCGCCTGTTTAGAACTCTTTCCCGCAGCCTTGAGATCCTTCAGTCTCTTTTCCTGCTTCTCATAAGCCTTTACCTGTTCCTTTCTCTTCTGCTCGTACATACTTTTGAAACTACTGTAATTTCCTCTGTAGTAAAACAGCTTCTGCATATCCAAATGAATGATATCTGTGCAAACGTTATCCAAGAAACTCTGGTCATGAGAAACAATCAAGAGTGTCTTTTTCCACCCCTGTAGATAATTATCCAACCAAATAACGGCGTTTAAATCTAAATGGTTTGTCGGTTCATCAAGTAAAAGAAGAGTCGGTTCTAGAAAAAGTGCTCTTGCGAGAGATACACGCATTCGCCAACCACCCGAGAAATTTTTCGTTGCTCGATTCTGCATCTCACGACTGAAACCAAGACCAGCTAGGATTCGCCGAGCACGGGGTTCCGCGGAGTCTGCTCCAATTGCTTTTAATTCTTCGTATACCTGAAAATAGTGATTGTATTAGTTTTACGACTTTTATTTTGATTTTAAATAACATTAGAGTTAATAAATTTCTGGTGTTTTAGAAATAAAATTGGGAGGAGGCGAGGGGATGATCACTGGAAATCTGGTGTACCAGCCTTCGTGAAATCTTTGTGAAATCTTTTGAAATCTTTAAAATTGTTGTAAAATTCAAATATCTGTGTAATCATCGAAACGTTTAAAGTCTTTGGAGAACGTCAATTAATTACATAAAGATGATTTTTGAAATTTTAGCCCCCCATCCCTCTATTGTAAGGATTCGTAAGATTTTTATGACTCCCCTTTCTTACGTAATATTTTATATTTTTACTCAATACATCCATTTTTCCACTGTAAACGAGATTTCAAAAGATTTCAAGGAATTACAAAAGTTTTAGAGTATTTCAAAGGATTGCGAATTATCCAAGGGATTTTACAAGACTTTAAGGGATTTCAAGGAGTTTAATCAGATTTCACGAGATTTTACGGGATTTCAAGAGATACCGAAGGATTTCGACAGATTTTTAGGAATATTGAGTGATTTTAAGGAATCAAGAAAGATTTCCGCAGATTAAAAAGGATTTTGAGGGATATAAAGGGATTTTCAGAGACTTAGAAATATTTCGAAAGAAGTCACGGGATTCCAAAGGATTTTAAAGGGTTTCAAGAGATACCAAAGTATTTTCACAAATTTTGAAGGATATCAGGGGATTTTAATTCGATTTCGAAGATTTGACGGGATTTGAAGGAATTTCATAAGATTTGCAAATATTTCATAGTGTTTTACGGGACTTTAACGGATTTTAGGAGATTTAAAGCATTTTTGATGATTTCAAAGAATATTAAGCAATTTCAAAAGATTCCCAAGCATATCTACGGATTTTAGAAGATTTCGTAAGATTTCAAAAAATTTAACGGAATTTCAAAGGATTTCCGAATATTATAAAGAATTTTAAGAGATTTTGAGGAATTTCAACAGCTTTTAAAAGATTTTAATGGATTTTAAAATATTTTAAGGAATTTCAAGAGACTCGGAAAGATTCCCACGAATTCAAAAGATTCCAATGAATTTTAAAGGGTTTTCAAAGATTTCAAGAGATCTCGTAATATTTCACGGAATTTCAAGGATTTTAACCGATTTTTAGAGATTTTAAAGGATTTCCATATATTTTAAAGGATTATAAGTGGTTTTAATGAGATTTTTAAGATTTCAAGGAATTCAAAAGATATCACGAAATGTCAGACAATTTTAAGCGATTTCCACAGTTTTTAAAGAATTTCAAGGGATTTCCAGGGTTACGATATCCACGGAATTCAAAAGATTTTAAGAGATTGGGATTTCAAAAGATCTTAGGGGATTTCAAAAGATACCAAAGTATTTTCACGAATTTTGAAGGATGTCCGGGAATTTAAATTAGATTTCGAACATTTGAAGGGATATGAAGGAATTTCATAACATTTCGAAAGATTTCACGAGATTTCAAAGGATTTTAAGGCATTTTAAAAGATTTCATTTCGAAATATTTCACGGAATGGGGAGTACTTTAACCGGTTTTGAGATTATTCTGAAATATTTGAAATCTTTTGAAGCCCTTAAAATGTTTTAAATTTCTGTGAAATCCTTCTTTTGAAATCTGTGTGAAATCTTTCTGAAATCGGTGCCAAATCTTTGAAATCTTATGACATTTTTGTGAAGTAATTGTGAAATCATTGAAATCTTTGTAAAATCTTTTCAAGTCTTTGAAATCTTTTGAAATTATTGTTAAATCTTTGTGAAATCTTTGTAAAAGCTTTTGAAGTCTTTGAAGTCTTCGAAATTTTTTTGTGAAATCAATGACATCTTCGAAATCTCGTGAGGCCTTCGAAATCTTTTGAAATATTTGAAATTTTTAAAATCTTTTGAATTCTTTGAAATCCATTGAAATTATAGAAATCTTTTAAAGCTTTCTGAAATCTTCATGAAATCTTTTGAAATCTTTGTTAAATCTTTGAAATTTGGTAATCTGATGTACACTCAAAGGTCGAGTGGTCAGCCTCCCGAGAGGAGGGTAATTGAAATACCTCTTGGAGTCTATCTTGGACAGTATCATCTCCTTCCTCTGCTTTTGCCTCTAACTTTTTGCACTCTGCCTGTAATGCCTTGCACTTTTCGTCGGCATTAAGCACATTTTCTACTGCTGGTGTATCATCGGCTACAACTTCCTGCTCGCAATAGAGAATGTCTATGTTTGGCGGAATCGCGAAGGCTCGTTTCTGAATGTGTCGCAGTAGAGTTGTTTTACCATGTCTAAAAAATTCATAAAATGATTTATTTGTTCTTATCTACTTTGTGGTATTTAGAATCAAAAAGACGTGTGTCGTCAAACATTCAAACCTCAATTAATTTCAATATTTAAAGTCTGAGAGTATCGAACTAGGAATAATTTCCAATTTATAGATTTCATTATCAGGATATCTACCTGACCGGGAAATTGGGAATTTCGTTCATCAGGAAAAAACCAGCAGATGACCGGGAATTTGATTCAATGACCGGGATTTTTCTCTCGAATGTGGGCATATGTCTAGAATCTTTCACTTTTCAATAAAAAAAATGATACAATTTTGATAGGCACAACATTGTAAATTTGACTATATTAGCTAAAGGTACATATTAATGATATTCTGTAATTGTGCAGGCGAAAACTAGAGTCTTGCACTGAATATTAATGATTAAACAATATTTAACTATGTCAAAGAAGACGCTCGGATCTCATTTTTATACAAAACATTTGACTGTCGATGGACGAAAATTTGAAAATAAAATTCTGAAATGAAATTAAGTACTGGGTAATTAGTTACGACAAATATTGTGCTAATCATTCGTTACGCTTAGCAGTAATTTTTGGATTTATTTTCTCTTTGATTTTTTCTCAGCAGGATCAATTTATTTGTACAAGAATTCATCGATGAAAAAAGCTAGCCTCTAGACTAATCATTATAACTATTTGAATTTGTAACTAAGAATATGAAAGTTTTCTTTTATGAAGTCACTCGAGATTTATGAATTAGCAACTTCAAGTGGAATAAATTTCAATTTTTTTTTCACAACGGCCGACCGTTATAAAGAAAATATATTTGCTAAAAATGAGTAAATACGTGTTTGTTCGGGAAGCATAGTTACAGGAGGCTAAGTAAGAACCACGAGCAGGTATTTATAAACTTTTCCAACTATTCAAAATACTCTTCCTTTGAGACCGGAAATGCCCACAATTTTCAGGTTGGTTCCTCCCCTTTATTATCACTTAAATTTCAACTTTCAATAGTTTTTAAACATGTGCAAACTCGCTTCAATGAATAAATCATGTTAATATAACCATAAAGGTCGAAATGTCAAAATCGAGGAACATCATTTTAAAGCCTATAATTTCGTTTGGATTAAACGAATTACAGATTTTCATGAATGAACATAATTCTGATTCATTTACTTGAAATGTATAATGTGTTTTATAACCCTATCTTGTATCGCCATAGTATTGAAGCATAAAAAGCATAAGAAAATGTGAATCGAAACAAGCCGATTTCATTTAAAATCGAACATTAGAACTTCAATTACTTCTGATCTGAAGTATTTACCTATTTAAAATCATTTGCAAAGTACATTTTACAATATAATAGATACCCCGAAACGAAAATTTCTTTTTAATTTATAAAACTTTCTTTAATACCCTTGAGGGACTAAAAGTGAAAGGTTCTAAACATATGCCCAAGTAATAATATGCATATTAAAAGTGGTTTTATATATTTTATTACTCTAATTCTAAGTTGGAACACTGAATTTTCTAAAAGAATGATAAATCTCAGTTAGGACAGGGGACTTCAGTAAAGAGTTATAATTTCGACTTTGAGACAGGGAATTTCCGTGAAGAATTATACTTTTTACTTTGGGACAGGAAATTTTAGAAAAGAATTATAATTTTGAGTTTCTGACAGGGAACTTCAGTGAAGAAATATAATTTGGAAAACTGGGATAGGGAATTCCCGTAAAGAATTATAATTTTGACTTTGGGACAGGGAATTTCGTACAGAATTATAATTTTTACTTTTGGACAGGCAATTTCCGAAAAGAATTAGAATTTTGAATTTGGGACAGGGAATTTTCTAAAAGAATTATAATTCCGAGATGGAAATGGTAATTTCCGTAAAGAATTATGATTTTCACTTCAGGACAGGGAGCTTCCATAAAGAATTACAATTTGATTGGAACAGGGGACTTCCTTAAAGGACTATAATTTAGACCTCATGACAGGGAATTTTTGTAAAGAATTATTATCTGACTTGGAACAGAGAATTTTTTGCATGGAACGGGAATTTTGGAAAATTATTTCAATTCTGATTTAGAAGAAGGGAATTAAAAAAAACATCCTTGTTAAAATTCAGAATTATAATTCTTTTCCAAAATTCCCTGTTCCAAATCAGAAATCTTTGAAACCTTTCAAAATGTTTAGGAGTCTCTTGAAATCTTTAAAAATAGTTTGAAATCATTCAAATCTTTTGAACTCTTTTAAACTGACCGGAAAAAATTAACTATTGACCGGGAATTTAAAATCATCTGTCGTGTAGACACCTTGATTTTCTTGAGCAACGAAAAACTGAAATGTCTTGTAAAATTACATTTCCCCATGTGAATTTTTTATTTACAGCTTAAGATGATGAAATTTTACACGACTGTAATTTCAAATTATTCAAGAATGCAATTTTCAATATATTTATTAAAGGTACTTTATTATTAAAATAAATCGTATTATTTTTTACTGAATTATAAGTAAAATATAACTATTATTGAAGTTTGGGATTGAGAAGAAAGCTGCTCTAGAGTTACAATTCGAAAGTTTCTGAACAGCTTCTGACGAAACGTAGGTACTTTTATCATTCCAATTAAACAATATCGGAACAAGCAACAAATTCACTCTATAGAATACCAAGTATTCAAAAATAATAAAAAGTCTAATTTCTAACAGATGGATAATTAAAAATAAAAATTTACCCATTAGGTCCAACCAGACCATATCGTCTACCCTGGGCAATAAGTAAACTTGCGTTGGTGAAAAGTTCCTTTCCTTTTGCAGCAATACTGAAATTCTCAACTTTAATGTCAACAGCATTATCTAATTGTTGACCTCCTCGTACTTGAGGAATACTTTGAGAAACTGTGAAATTAGTCTCGAGTTCACTGTGACCCTGTCCACCGGTTTTAGTCATCAACTCCAAAGCCTTTTCGTATTCCTGTTGCTTTTTTAATTTCTTCTTTTCTTTGTGTGTCAATTTCTTCACTGGCTCCTCGATATTCATTTCGGATATTTTTTCCGCGATATCGGAATCCTTAGCTTTGGTGGACATTCTGGAAACCTGGAGAGCTTCTTCGAGAAAATTATCTGTAAAAACACGTGGCGCCACCTAACCTCTATAAATCTCGTGCGGAATTCAATCGATGGGAAATTCAAGGCTGACTCACTTTTTTCACTTTTTTATGAAGAGAGATTTTAGAAAAATGTAGGAAAACTTTTTTTTTTATGATGAATGAATAATAATTATAGATAAGTGTGAGGATTCTTGTATGTCACGCTTTTAGCGATGACAGATTCGCATCACGAATGACAAACCGACAAACTCAGGGCCGTCAATAGATTTTTCAGATAAGTCTTCATTTTAAAGCAGAGTTTACTTAATTTTCAATACCACTTTCCATGATTGATTGTAATAATAATAGTAAAATAAGTTGAATCCTCTAAAGTTTTTACTGTTAAATTGAAATTTTTTTACTTTGAAGTGTTAAAAATTAAATATATTTTGTCGTTCGTGAAGTGTCAAACAAAATTTGGGAATTAAAAATGACCAGTAATCACATTAGCAACAGCTCATAAAATAATCGACTATTTTTATATGATTCTTGCGGGAAGAGATACATTTTTTCATTGGATAACAAAAAATTCATTAATATTTCACGCGAATATAGCAATGTGCCGTTTCAGTACGGTCGAAAGGAGTTTTCCAAGCGCCCACCAGAGTGTACTCGGGTGAACCCAAAGTCGTTCAACGGCGCTAGGTGAACTTGTGAGTGCATTCTATTGTAGAGATGAGCGCTGACGGGTCTTTGCTCGTAAGTTACTGAATTTCTTACATTTCTTACCGAATTGACCGTATTTACCGTAAGAGTGGTAAATTGCTTTTTTCTTTGCATTTAATAGGTAACGAGCAAATGAATGACCACATAATGTAACTTTATGTTGTTTTTTATTTATTGTAATGCAAATATGTCGGTCAAAAAGTGAAAGTATTATGTTTAGGTCATTTTAAAGGAATATAACCTCTTCAACTTAAGTTGATTTGCTAAAAAAAGGTTTCTAGAAAAACTAGAATTCGACAGAAATACACATTGCCACTGTCAAAAAATATACGCCGGAAATTCCGAAAATAGGGGACAACATACTTCACAGACACATTTTTAATAAAAAAAATCGGTCGCAAAATATTGGAAATTAGAAGCTATACAGTAGGAAAATGTTTGTAGATTATGTATCTTATAAATATGAAAGAGCTTATGTTTTCTCACGAATCAACACCTTTCACTTTTTTCATAATCCAATAATGTTTTATGCGACTTTCATCACAAAATACACTCTTCCAGTTAATTAAACTTTTTCCGGCGTATTAAAATAAGTATCGCATTCTTCTTAGTTTTCTTCTAAATCCCCATTTACCATATTTACCGTAAAGACCGTCAACTTTGTAAGAAATTTGGTAAATTTGGTAAATCTGGTAAATTACGGTCACTGCCCATCTATAATTGTCTGTAATCTCATATCCATTATATATATATATTTGAAAAAAATTGGTCAAACAACCACCGCAGGGTCACCCTGGGAGCGACTGCCATCCATGAAATATAAGATCTCCAGTCACAACGACGGACGTGCGCAACATTGTGCGCAAGTGATCAAAGGTCTCACTCAATGTGCATTGTGGAATAGGGCGAGGATATGTTTGTTCTGTGTGTTTGTTGACAACTAGAATAACCGGCTTATTCAGAATCTTCACATGTCGAAAGTGAAATAAAGCGTACTGTAATAGTCGTGTGATGGCATGCTTGGGGTATTCTATAACTAGAATTTCCGTACTAATACACTTGCCTTGCATAGTATGATATCCAGTCGTTTGTTAGCAGTTAATCAGAAAATATTTACATTGTATTAATTTTTCTGGTTCTGTCTTGCGGTCGGCTATCAATATTGCTGTTATATCACAACGCCTACTATCTAAGAATTAGGAAGTAATTTGCTAAATCACCTGACATTAGTGAATTGTCACATTATCAGGAACAATGACGGAGATTTCTTCTGCGGAAAAAGTATGTACATACACAGTGAATGACATCTTTTTTTATTTATTATGGTATTATAGCGTTGTAGTGTTAAACATTAAACCTGTTTTAGTCACTTATTTCAAGTAAAATTCCACTGATTCTAATTCAAAAAAAAGAGGATTTTTGCTGAAATCACGACTGGTCCCGGCAGGTCTAACGGGTCAAATGATTGAGCAGTCTGTGATAAGATACATCGTTTCGTTATTTTTTCATTTAAACTTGGTAGTTTGATCGCATAAACTATGGACTCTGATTGAGGGACCCAATGAAGACCTAAAGTTTTGATAGTCGCTGTTGGATCGAGAGACATGTGATCATTTCTTGAATCGCTGCGAAAATCTTTTGTTAATCGAGGATCATTTGATCCCCATTTTCTAAGATTGAATACACCCTTCTGTAGCAACTGAATTGAATCATTGCGAAGTACGAGGGCTTCCTGCAAGGGTTGAGCTCCTGTTAGAAGGTCGTCGACGTAAAATTCGCGTTTGAGAACTGCTGAAGCAATGGGATGCGAGTTGCGCTCGTCGTCTGATAGCTGATGCAGTGTGCGAGTCGTGAGGTACAGGGTGGAAGCCGTTCCGAACGTTACTTTATTCAAATTATAAATTTTGATAGGTTCGTTTGGGGTTTCATGCCAAATGATCTTTTGATAAGCGCTATCATCGGGATATACTTTACTTTGGCGATACATCTGTTCGATGTCGGCCGTGAGCGTGAATAAAAATGATCTGAATCTTGTAAGGATGGAAAAAAGTTCGTCTTGAATAGTGGGACCGACCTAAGACACTCGTTCAGAGAAATACCTGAGGACGATTTTGCGGAAGCGTCGAAAACAACGCGAGTTTTCGTAGTAATGCTGGTCTCTTTAACAACCGCGTGATGAGGGAGATATTAGCCCTTTTCTAGAGAATCCTTGGGTGATAATGACATGTGACCTTCCGGGAGATAATTATTAGTGCAATCTGAATATTGAGTTTTTGAAGAAGGATTTCTTTCAAATTTTTTTTTTTCAAGTGCATAGAAGCGTTGAAATGCAAAATTACGCGAGTCCGCGAGTTGATCTATTTTCTCATTAAATGGTAGTTTTACGATGTACCGGCCGTGGTCATCGCGCCGAACGTGATTCGCGAAACATGTTTCGCAAGCTTGCTCTTCTTTTTGATGCGTGGAAGTCGTTTGAACTGGGTCTAACTCCCATAAAATTGGCAATTTTTCGTCTTGATTGGAAAGAAAAAACATTTTTCTTGAGCGATTATTCGTTTTGCGATTTTGATTATAAACCCTTCCTGCGATAATCTAGCCTAAAATGGCTTTCTGTAGAACAGCAGTGTGCCCCTTTATTCGTAATTGTCCTTTGCGCAAAAATGAATACGCAAATTCTGCGCCAATAATGATGATTAGAGTGGAATCTCGAAAGGTGTTTTATGCAGACCAAGTCGCGACGCGCAGTTATTTGTGATAGTGCACGATGGCTCTCATGAAAAACAAGACCGAAAAAAGACTACAGTAAGCAGGTATAGACGTTGGTTTCAAAGCGGTCTCAAATAGTCATATTCAGGTCCCCAGAAGACCACGTTTTATTTTCCCCTGGTCCCACCCAGAGAGTTTGTAGATACTGAGCTATGTGTCAGACAGAGAGAGTAGTATCTATTTCAGTACCATAAAAGTAAGCCAGGTACAGGCTGAGAGGTGCATACCAGAAAAAGTTCAAACCCTGTCTGCATGCGGTTTGGAATCGGTCTTTATTTTCACGAGGGGGAGCGCCCCCGTCTAACATGATACGACAGGGTTGATAATTGCCTTAACCATCGCGAATATCGACGATAGCGGTAGCTAGAGAGACTTCAGAAGGAACTCTCAAGTGATAAGTACTTGCGGAAGCTACAGACTCAACTGTTGATTTGACCTGATCTTCCTTCCTTTGTTCAAAATGTAACAGGGAATTGTGTCGCTTATGACATGGGCGACATCCCTTTAAGCGACAATCTACTGGACGGTGGGAACCACGTAGACAATTCACGCATAATGATGCATTTTTTACTTCACTGAACCGCTCTTGAGGGCCTAACTTTAAAAACTGATTACGTGCGTAGATAGCATGTTCACCCTGACACATAGGGCATAATCTTTGAGTTCTTGTATTTTGTGTGTTTGAAGGAATCGTAGCCGAAAAGGCACGTGGCGGGTGTGAACCGTGACCTGACGTGGGCCTATCATGGACCTTTTGACCTTTATATAAATTATGTTGTGCCTGAGAGGACCGAGCGATTTCGATTTGCGCTCGGCGCTCTAGAAATGTGGTTAATTCTTTTATAGCCGATATTTTTGAAGTTCCGGTGAACTCTTCCCATTTTTTTTAAAAAGAGCTCTTCAATGACTGCGATAAATTTTCGATTTTCGTAGCGAACGAATAACAATCTCCATGCAATTTCGTAATTTTCGCTGGATGATTCTAGCGAAGCTATTAGGTAACTCCGCTGCTTCACCTGTGGCACATGATTTTAAATAGTGGAATTTGAGTATGGGTGGAACTTTAACATTGGTATGTACCATAGAATAAAAAGTGTCTCGAAATCCTAACCACGTGTCAGAGGTTCCTGAAAAGGATGGCAGCCCAAGTTTGAGAAGATAAGGATCTAAAAGAAAATGACCTGCATAGCCTGGAAAACCTGCGTTCTGCAAATTGATCGAACTTCGGTTTTCGGCATTGTCTCTATGTAGTGAATCTACAAGATGTGCATTTTCTGTACTTTCTCTATTTAATTGATTCAATGTAACTGCATTTTCGGCATTTGCTCTATTTACTTGATTTACGGGATCATTTGATCCCCATTTTCTAAGATTGAATCCACCCTTGTGTAGCAACTGAATTAAATCATTGCGAAGCACGAGGGCTTCCTGCAAGGATTGAGCCCCTGTTAAAATGTCGTCGATGTAAAAGTCGCGTTTGAGAACTGCTGAAGCAATGAGATGCGAGTTGCGCTCGTCGTCTGATAGCTGATGGAGTGTACTAGTCGTGAGATACGGGGCGGAAGCCGTTCCGAACGTTACTCTGTTCAAATCATAAATTTTGGTAGGTTCGTTTGGGGTTTCACGCCAAATGATCTTTTGATAAGCGCTCTCATCGGGATATACTATACTTTGGCGAAACTTCGGTTATCTTGACTGACGTTGAAGTGCGACATTTTTCACTGGATGCTGGGTGACTGGAAGTTGCGCCTCTGAATACTGGACAGCTGGAAGCTGCAGCCCTGAATGCTGGAACT
Source organism: Melikaiella ostensackeni (assembly GCA_032362435.1). NCBI lineage: Eukaryota > Metazoa > Arthropoda > Insecta > Hymenoptera > Cynipidae > Melikaiella > Melikaiella ostensackeni. The sequence continues at coordinate 747,889 of JAUMHM010000088.1, read as the reverse complement.
TCTCGGACTCACAGTGAAGATGTTGATATATTGATTGGTTCACAAAATAACTTTGGACCATGGATTGATAGTAGCTCGTTGATTGATCCAGGATATTATTGCCTGGACCACTGAAATTGCTGGTATCCTTGGATGACACGTCCAATTTTCTCCTCTTTATTGTGGCACTAGTTTAAGGTTCGTCAGAGCCTTGCACACGGCTCTTATATTGTTTATTATTGAGGTATATAACGATAGATGCACTAGTTCACTCACATGTGATTGCACTGCACTGATGTGAAGCTTGACGGAAGCATTGTTTTACACGACACGGCAGTATATTTGACGCGCGATATAAAACAATCCGGCTTTTGAAGGACCAATGTTTTTTGGTGAATGAGTTGGTTCAAAAATATATTTGAATAAAATAGGAAGTTTATTAATAGCACTTGAATTTACAGAGGAGGGAAACTTATAAGGACGAGAATTTACAAGGTTAAAAATGATTTTTAGGGCTCAAGACGAGGTCGAGTGTTCGCTTGGTGACATTGTATCTGAGAATTGTTTCTGAGGAGAGGATATTAGACTCTCTCTAATTGGTCGTAGAAAATCTGAGAGGGAGGCAGTAGCCTCTCCTTCTTTCTGACGTCACAAAATCATTAAATTTCCCAAACTTTGAACTAAAGATGGCCAAGGGCCCATGCGCACAGTAATAAAGGAATAAACGGCTTAAGGCGCCCTAAGCTGGGACAAGATGCATAAATAAGTTCTCGAAAGGATGAACATAAAGTAATAGAAAATTACCCTGAGACTAATGGTTTTCGGAAGTGCAAACTTTCGGTAATAACACTTAAGAAAAGCAGCAGATGTTGCACGTCGCCTTGTCGTAGAATAATAAATTTAGAAAGCTGAATACAATTCAGTTTAGAGATAAGATAATTCAAAAAACTTGTAGAAAAAATCCTTAAATGAAATCAATTATACATAAATTGTTACGACGTAACACTGAAAAATATATGGAAATTTTTCATGAAGGCTTTTTGCGAAATCAATGAATAATTCAAAAACTTTTAACGTTAAACTTGAAACCTGCAACTATTTCTTGGTTATGAGACTTCTTGCGGCTTACAGGCGAGCAATTAGATGACCGCCAAATGTTCTTGAAATTATGCTATCATCTTAACTTAAAAAGATTAAGAGAGCAATGAATTTTACTTTTAAAATAAACACGTTTAATGCCTTACTAGCATCATCAAGCCTCTAGCTTGCATTGCTTGTAACCTTCTCGGATGGTTGTTGCAAAAAATAGCGTGTGATACATGTGCGGACAGGTAATTGCTAGCTAGCCTTCGACTCGTGCTTCAAACCTATGGCTCATGCTGAGAAATTCACGCTCGTAAGCAATCACCTGTTTTGCGCACTTGTATCACAAATATCTATTTTAGAGCACTCATTTGCACATTTGCAGCTATGAGCAAAATTTTTCAGAAATTATTAAAATAAAAGATTTTTTATTTCTTTGAAATCCCAATTTAATTAATAAGTTTTGGTGTAATAAAGTGTTTTGTATTTTAAGGAGAAATACACAAAGCAGTTAAAGAGAAGAATGGAATGCTGGCGAGAAATCATCCTTCCATTACACTCTGTCTTACTTTGGGAACGGTCTTGGTATCCTGGTCTTATTGTTGGCTTATCCAGTTTAATTTTTTTGTAAGTTTGTATTGTATGTTACAATATAATTAACTGCTGCCCGATATTTTTTTCGTTCTGGAAGCTGAGACACTACATAAATGAACGAAATGTTATTGAAGAATATTATAATGATATTTTATATTTGTTTATAGTTTGATATGGATTCTGGAACCAGCGCTGCTTACAATGATTTCCATTAGTTTACTTATAGCAGCACTCATTGACTATCTTGTACCTATTGTGTCATCAACGTTTTTTTCCACAAACAGTTGGACTGGACAAAAGGAACGCAAACTCGACGAGATTTGTCAGAGTTTATCTATCACTATATTTCGATTGCAAAATGCTTGGAACATTCTATTGAATGCACGCAATAACCGCCCAAATTTAGTAAGTTTGTTCAACTTTGTTATTTTATTAATTTAGGAATCAATCGCCAAAAGTGAGAAGCTGTTTCTAACAAAAAATCTATGTTGATTATTATGATAGGAGTGAAGTAAAAATCAAATTTCAATATGTGAAAGGCGCAAAAGTATTTAAATCATTCAGATAATTAAATTTCAAAATCTACTACCGTATTCCACAATGATTATGCTGATATATGTTTAATGTAAGTTTATTTCATCCATCGAATATGCTGATGTAGTTTGCACCAGCAGACCCGAATCATTTTTGGTCTGCGTCCGGAAACAATGAATCCAGAAAGAATTGTACTACTGGCTGCACTTTCAGCTGTAGAGACATCCTAGAAGTACTTCGAGGAGTACTACCGGGAGCATGTGCATGTGCATGTCTTGTTATAACAGCACCTCAAGGAAAACTTCCTTTCATAAAAACACGGGTGCATAGCTGCCATGTGTATTAATTGTACTACCTAAGCTCCTGAAGCTAATGGATCCACTTATGTCTACAAATAACCAAATTTCTACGTAAAAATTCATTCAAATAAGTAGAAATCATTTGAAATTCCTTAAACATAAATTAAATTAAACTTATTCATTAAAGTTCTAAAAACAAAACCGTTAAAATCCCTGGAAGTCCTTGGAGATTCAATAAAATCCTTTAAGTCTGGTGAATTTTTTTGAAATACCTTAAAATCCGTTGAAATGTTTGGAATCGCTAGGAATCCCTTGGAATATCATTTCACTTAATTTATTTTCTAAAGTTCTCTAGAAATCCCTTAAGATCGAGCTTAAAATCTGTAGAAATCCTAACAAATTTTTTGAAATCCCTTGAAATTTTTTAAATCTCTTGAAAATCTTTGGAGTCTGTTAAAATAACTTGAAATCTTTTAAATGTATTAAAATAAATAAAATCCTTTGAAAAGCCTTGAAATTCGTGGAAGTCCTTGGAAATTGATTTGAAAGAATCTCTTGAAATCCCCGGAATTTTTTAGAAATCTTTGAAATCCTCTAAACTTATTACTACCGACTAATTAAAATATAGTACAATATTTATCCTCGAAAAAGTCGAGTTTTGGACTACGAATTGGTCTTGAAATCCTAGCAAAGTCTCTCGACATTTTTACTGCAAGAGGAATCCTATGGTTATAATACCAAAGGATAAAAACTGTTTAATAATAAATGAGAATTTGAGATGCCATATTGTAGTGATGAATTCGATAAAAAGTTTTTTTAAAGTCCTTATGATAATATGACGCTTAAATGGAAGCTTAAATTTTTAATTCTTGTCCCAGTATTTAAAATGAACCTTGAGTTACAGTACGAAAGAACAACAATAATTTTTTAATGATAAATGCGGATTTGTGTTATATTTTTGTCGAAGGGATGAATTGCGAAAAATGATCTTTAAAATCCTTATAATATGACGCCTAAATTCAGAGCTCTTGTCTTACTGTTTAAAGGGACTCTTTGGTTAAAATAACAAAGAATATAAATAATTTTTTAATGGTGAATGCGAATTTGAGCTACATTTTTGTCGAACTATGGTGCCCTCGAAATGTTTGTTTTAAAATCATTATTATGACAATATGTTGCTTGAATTTTAAATTCGTGTTTCATTCATTAAAATGACCCATTGGTTAAAATATTAAATAATAACAATAACAATAAATGATAATTTGACTGATGAGGTAATTATGGTTTTTGTAAGTGTATTTATACTTTTCAAAGCATAACCTAAAAACTATCAAAGAAGCCAAAGAAGAGATAACGTGGATATTCACAAAAGATAACCTCCAAAACAATGAGCATTTTCAACTTTCATGTATACTCATAACCTTACCACCTGTCACCCACTTCCTTGATTATAAAGGACAATTCCATTCCAAATATTTTCAGGAGGACAAAATTTACATTTTTTTTTTGAGAAAATTGAAAATTATAATTATATTTAAACATGAACATATATTTCTCACTCGATTTCTCCACTTCACAGATGCAGCATCGTCAAATCCAGTCAGTTACAACTTTCTATTCACTTCACTTTTCTAAATAAACAATTTATTCCCATTAATTATTTTTCAATAAAAAAGTTTATTGTATTTAATATTAATTTGTATTTTCAAATTTCCTCCTCACTTCTTTACCGGCAATCTCGACAATAAACAGGTTATATGCATGTCACGCCGCCAATCGGATACTTTTGGCATCATTCACTGATTTTTCAATACACACACGGTCATCTTCCGAACCCATTCTACCACTGTGCACAAACTATAGAGTTTTCGTTGAAATGACATTTAGTTGAATCGATATTTAGTTCGATTGTATGTCAACCGAATGTTTGGACCTTTTGGATCGATCTTGACAAAATCGAACTATTAATCATTCAAAATTGCATTGGGTGGTTAAGAAACGATTCTAAAAAAAATCGAATACCAAAGAATCAATTCAAAAATCGATTTTTCTAAAAAAATCGATGTTTCGAAGAATCGAATCAGAATCAAACATCCCTAGTAGCGAATCTGTGCCTGCAAGTTTAACCTTTGTTGACCTGACTTTTAAAGGGAATAAATTGCTTGTTGTGAGTGAAACCGTGGAAAAGAACCCGACTTATCATTTTGAACCAATTGTATAAATTGGAAAATCTCCTTCTCAACGTCGTGGTCGTAAGCGTTCTCTGTAGAATTTAATTTCTCTATTTTGCTCCAATCCTCTACAATTTTTCAACCTTTTTTTCTTCTATTTATTCTTTGCTCTCGGTTTTCGGCCAAGAGGATGCAAGAGGATGTTTGATCCTAAGTACCTCAGTACCACTCGGTCCTTTTTCAAGAGGATCTGGGATCCCTTATCCTACTACTCTGGGTCCTGCATCTAGAGGATCTGGGATTCCTAATTATACCAACTCTCGCAATATAAGAGGATCTGGGATCCCTAATTATTTTATTATCTTCCGGTCATTTATTTAGGGTATCTATGATCCCTAATTACGCCAAGCTTTACAATACATCTCGGTCCTCTATCTAGAGGATCTGGAACCCGAATCATCTCCATACCTCTCAGTCCTCTGACAAGAGGATCTGGGATCCTAGTTACCCCAACAACTCTCGGTCCTCTCGAATAGGATCTGGAATCCCCACTTTTCCCCAACCATCATCATACATCTAGTAGTGAACCGGTCGAGCCAGCATAAACGCTGGACAGAAAGACTCCAACGGGCAAACCCGGGAACTTGTGTTCCCCTCCCCCTACAAGGAAGAAGAGGAATCGTGGGGATCGTCGAAACCGGTTAAAAGGGCCTCCAGCTCAAAAGGGTTTCTCAGAAACAGCTCGTTCAGACTTTACCAGTCCCGGAGAAACGTCCACCGCCCACCGCAGTTCCCATCTTAGGGTACGGTGTGTTCATTCCTCTCGAGGAAGTGTTACGAGACCTAAGGGTCGATATTCCGATCGCGGAACCGTCTTCGCTGTTTTCCCTAGAATTATCACCAACACCCCCTGGAGCTCAGGATTATGGATAACGTAATAGCATGGATAATATTTGAATAATATGATAATATATGAATAATAATATATGAATAATATGGGTAATAACCACAATAATTCCCAATTGTTACTAAATATAGTCAAATATTTAATTTACTCATAGTATTTGGTAATTGGCACACCTTATGGCATATAATTAAATAAACATAACTTTAATACTTGGGAGCTTCAGATGGAAGCTGTTCTAGTGAAAAATGACCGATGGGGTTATGTTGTGTACTGATGCACATACTCAGGCAAGGCCATACAAGATTTTTTTGATTTTGAGATCCTAGTCTTATTTCACAATGCATTTTTTAAATATGTGTGAATTTGGAAAAATATTAAAATATCTCAGCGAAATTAAATGTGTTCCCAGCATATTCGCCTATTTGCTTGTTAGTTAAGTTATTATGGCAGTAAAATCGATTTATTTTATGTGGTTCGAATAACTTCAGTTTGATTTTGATTTGATGCCAAAATGATGTGGAGTGATAAACCTAAAATAAAATTTGAACTAAAAGAAATACACCCTCGTGAAAATGAAGACCGAATAAGACCGATTCCAAACCGCTTGCAGACAGGGTTTGAACTTTTTCTGGTATGCACCTCTCAGCCTGTACCTGGCTTACTTTT
>JAUMHM010000088.1:696557-724867 GCA_032362435.1 Melikaiella ostensackeni | reverse complement strand
GGCTTTCGAACCACCTAATTTAAGTTTAACGCGTTCGATCACTAACGACTAAACCTCACGGCTAACTTAACACTTAAAATATCGAGAAAAAAATCTCGACTATAAAGTTAAAGTACAAGTACGTCAGGGCCGTACCAAAAAATATCTGGTCCTCGTTTCATCGAAATTTCTTATTTTAACATTTTATTAATAAACGGGCTTATAAATTCATAGGAAGTAAATAAAAACATTGAATAATTTTTTTATTAAAAGTTTTATAACCTTAAAACCCTAAACTATTTAATTTTCAATATTTTAAAATTTTGCAAAATTGAACATTAAAAACTTTCAAATTAAATTTATACCAAATTTATGAAATTAAATTAGGTTAGAATTTAAGGAATAAAATCAAAAATGCAAACTAATACGCCTTGCAGGATTTATTTAATATAAAACATGAAACACCCGTATCTTTATACGTAAATTATTTTAAAATTTTTACTTTTATTTAGTAACTTAATAGGTATTACTTATTGAGAGGAAAGGATAGTCTATATATTTGAGTATTTTCTGAAGTCGTACAATATTAACCGAAACTCAAAAATGATAAAATTTGTACGGGGGACTTTTCTTCAAACTTCAGCCCTGACAATGTTGACGTCCCAAGCGATTCTCATTTTACCTTACTGTTGTGTAATTTCTCTCCTAATAAAAGTGAAAACCTCTAAAAAATTCTGCAATCTATACTTTCTTTTAAGTGAATCGTTAATATTACACGAAAATAAACTTTATATCATTCAATTAATAAAAATTTACATTACTTTGCGTTATTTTATGATATACTGGTATGAAAATAATACAATCCTTATATCAATAATTACATATCAGAATTTTCACTTTTGGACTTGAGATTTTACATAACTCTTTTTTATATTTATAGTTCTGTTTTGTATGAAATCCTAAAATAAATGTAAACTTTATCTAAATGCAGTAATGTCCTCCATTTACCGAACTAATTGAGTAAATTTTAATGATGAAATTTTCTCCGTGTAGAACTTATACATACCAAGCACGGCTTGGTAAATCCTCAAGTTCGTGACCGCAACTTTTTTTGCATTTTCGGGGCATTCTCTCGAGCTGCGCCTTGCATTATACCGAGAGTTTTAGTGAACAGTCCAGTCCATGCAAAATACTTTCTCCTCTGCTTTTAGAAAAATATGCCTATCATTTGTCATAAATCCCTTCGCAGCTCATTAGATTTTCGTGTAACTTCTTTTTCAGTGCTGCACGTTAAAATTTACCGAAACGCTAAATTTCAGCACGACTTTCGATAACGATTACCAATAAAATTTTCTCCGTGAATGTATAATTTTACGGTGTAGCGAAAAGGGCAGCGCATGTGTCATGTACTCGTAAATGCCGTTACGTCTCAAGGATTGCGTCCCTCGGGCGAAGACGGTACTGTAAAGGACATTTATAATTCAGGCCAAGAGCAAAGAAGAGCTAAGGAATTGGGAAAAAGCTCGAACGGTTGAGTATGGCGTCGAGGGTAAAAAGGTGCAAAAGATGGAACGAGGAGGGAGGAAAAAGGAAGCTGGAGGGGAGAAAAGAGCAGCCCGTAATTCCTTTATACAACCCGATTCCAATATAATAGCTCTTGCAATTTCGACCCCCTATTTATTGCTCATAGAGAAAAACTTTGATGCTATAGCTATAACTATGGAAATCGGGACAATATAAGAGAACGATATCCCCATTCCGAAAAAAAACACCAAAAATAAGTTCACAAAGTGACACAATGTGAATTTAAGCTACCTTGTCATATTGAGCTCTACTTTACTACCTATGTTATAACAAGTTATTATATGTGATTTTAGGGAGGATTCGGTCAGAACAGTTTATGTTGATCAGAGATAATCTAAAGCGCCGTATCCTATGAGATGTGCATAAAGATCTTTGAAGTTATCAATTCTCTTTATGTACCTTCAGGCAAAAGGGTTGCTTTTTAATGTTTTGAACTGGAAATTTAACTATTACATTTTTCATTGAGAACTCTTATTTTTTGAGTCAATATTCTATTAGTTGGTTGAGAATTCAACAATTCTGTTAGGAAGTCATTCTTTTCGGTAGAAAATTCAACTGTTGTGGTAGGAAGATCAATTATTGGGCTGAAAATTCAACTCTTTTGTTCAAAATTCATCTTTTAGGTTTGAAAATTCATGTCTTGGTAGAAATTTCATCCTTTTTGTTTGAAAATGCAAATGTTTTGTTGAAAATTAATCTATTTTGGTTAAAATTTAAACTATTTTGTTGAAAATTCAACTATTGCGGTAGGGGGTCAGTTATTAGGTTGGAAATTCAACTCTTTTTTTTAAAAATTCGTCCTTAGGGTTTAAAAATCATCTTTTTTGTTAGATATTTCATCCTTTTTGTTTAAAACTGCAACTGTTTGGTTGAAAGATAATCTTCTTTGGTTCAAAATTCAACGACTTTGTTGAAAATTTAATTATTGTGGTAGAAAAGTAAATTAATAGGTTGGACATTCAAATCTTTTGTTAAAAATTTGACTTTTATGTTTGAAAATTCATCTCCTTTGGTAGAAATTTCATTCGCTTAGCTTGAGAACGCAACTTTTTAGTTGACAATTAATCTTTTATGGTCAAAAATTCAACTATTTTGTCACAAATTTGTGTTTTTTGGTTGCATTCAAATCTTCTTGATTTGAAATTAAATTCGGTTCTGATTAAAAATTCATCTCTTTGTATGAAAATCCAGCTATTTGTGGTTGAAAGTTGTTTCTTTTTGTATAAAAAGGTCAGTATTATATTATTAATTGAGAATTATTATAATATTTTTTGGTTGAAAATTTCATTTTTGGTTAAAAATTTCACTGTTTTGTTGAAAATTCGTCTTCTTAGCTTGAAAATTCAAAAATTAGTTGACATTTTTCTTCTCTTGACTAAAAAATCTCTTTTGGTGGGAAATTGAACTTTTTGTTTAAAAATTCAACTATTTGGTTGAAACTTGAACTACTTCGTTATGAATTCTTCTTTTTAGCTGAAAATTCTTCATTTCGCAAATTCCTCTTTCTAAATGAAAATTCAACAGTTTTGTTATGAAGTTATTATTTTAATTGAAAATTCGTCTTTCCAGGTCCAAATTAGACTATTGTGGTAGAATAGTCAACTATTAGGTTGGAAATTCATTTTTCTGGTTTAAAAACTTATCTCTTTTGCTAGAAATTTAATTTTTTTGCTAAAAAATGCAACTGTTTGGTTGAAAAATAATCTGTTGTGATTAGAAATTCAACTATTCTGTTGAAAAATTAATTATTGTGGTGAAAAGGTAAATTAATAGGTTGAAAATTCAACTCTTTGGTTACAAATTTGACTTTTAGGTTTTAAAATTCATCTCTTTTTGTAGAAATTTCATTCTCTTTGCTTAAGAACGCAACTCTTTAGTTGACAATTAATCTGTTATGGATAAAAATTCAACTATTTTGTAGAAATTTCATTCTCTTTGCTTAAGAACGCAACACTTTAGTTGACAATTAATCTGTTATGTTTAAAAATTCAACTATTTTGTTAAAAAATTGTCTTTTTTGGTTGCATTCAACTCTTATTGATTTAAAATTAAATTCGGTTCTGGTTGGAAATTCATCTCTTTGTATGAAAATCCAGCTATTTTTGGTTGAAAGTTGTTTCTTTTTGTATAAAAAGGTCAGTATTAAATTATTATTTGAGAATTAGTCTTTTTTGGTTAAAAATTTCATTTTTTGGCTGAAAATTTCACTGTTTTGTTGAAAATTCGTCTTCTTAGCTTGAAAATTCAACAATTAGTTAACATTTTTCTTCTCTTGACTAAAAAATCTCTTTTGGTTGGAAATTGGACTTTTTGTTTAAAAATACAACTATTTGGTTGAAACTTGAACTACTTTGTTATGAATTCATCTTTTGAGCTGAAGATTCTTCATTTCGCAAATTCCTCTCCCTGAATGAAAATTCAACAGTTTTGTTATAAAGTTATTGTTTTAATTAAAAATTCGTCTTTTCAGGTCCAAATTAGACTATTGTGGTAGAATAGTCAACTATTAGGTTGGAAATTCATTTTTCTGGTTTAAAAATTCATCTCTTTTGCTAGAAAGTTAATTTTTGTGCTAAGAAATGCAACTGTTTGCTTGAAAAATTATCTGTTGTGATTAAAAATTCAACTATTTTGTTGAAAAATTAATTATTGTGGTGAAAAGGTAAATCAATAGGTTGAAAATTCAACTCTTCGGTTCAAAATTTGACTTTTACGTTTGAAAATTCATCTTTTTTGGTAGAAATTTCATTCGCTTTGCTTGAGAACGCAACTCTTCAGTTGACAATTAATCTGTTATGGTTAGAACTTCAACTATTTTGTTAAAAATTTGTCTTTTTTGGTTGCATGCAACTCTTATTGATTTAAAATTAAATTCGGTTCTGGTTGGAAATTCATCTCTTTGTCTGAAAAGCCAACTATTTTTGGTTGAAAGTTATTTCTTTTTGTATGAAAAGTTCAGTATTATATTATTGATTGAGAATTAATCTTCTTTGATTAAAAATTTGATTTTTTGGTTGAAAGTTTCACTATTAGGTTGAAAATTCGTCTTTTCAGTTTGAAAATTCATCTTTTTTGTTAGGAACTTAATGTTTTTTGCTTGGAAATGCAACAGTTTGGTTGAAATTTAATCTGCTTTGGACGAACATACAACTATTTTGTTGAAAACTTGTCTTTTCTGGTTGAATCCAACTATTATTGATTCAAAATTACATTCTTTTTAGTTGAAATATCAAGTATTACATTTGTCGCTGAGAACTCCGGTTTGTTTGTTTGAAAATTGATCTTCCTTAGATGGAACATCAACTATTTGAATGAAAATGATGTATTTTGTTGAAAATTCAACATTTCTTGAAGCATGTTCTGTTATCCCTAGGAAGTTGTAAATTTCCAGAAATAGGGGTCGGATGTAGGTAAATCTATAGAATCTTTTTTCTAAAGAAGAAAAATTGATTTCCAGGACCAGGTCAAGCTTTAATGTGCATGTATAGACGGAACTGATTGAATCGTGACATATCTGCTTTAGTTTTATCAATCTTATGTTGGTCATGACTATCTTACGACTTTCAATAAAAATTATAACAACTGCCCCTTGACAGATATGAATCAAGTTGTGTAAAAATTAATTTTGGACACCTAAGAGTGGGCCATTTTGATTTGTAGGTAATAATCAGAATGGTATGCAATTTTCCGATATCCTATAAGATAGTCTCGAAAATCTCTTTTGTATACTTTCGAGTGTCTTAGCATATGATACAAATTTCGGTGACCATATCACAGACGCATACTCTAATTCTGAGAGTACAAAATACTATTATACAACGTCATTAGCGTTTCTTTCTTCTTAAAAATCTCACGCATCTCGAATAAATATCAAAGCATTTTGTTGGCTTGATTACCCAAGATTTCAGTATGATCTTAAAATATTAATTGCGAGTTAAAATTGATTCCAATATCGTCTATGGACTCTTATCTACTTAATTGAACATTGTTTATTTCTAAATTAAAGATCATAGAATTCAAGGATCTAGAATACGTAACCACTGTAATTTTTGCTAGATTAAGCGGAAGCTTATATTCTTCAAACACCATTCAGAAAAATTATCCGAATCGTTCGGTAGCGGTACACAATCATCTATTTGCTTCACCGTCTTAAGTATCTGTTGAAGATAGTGTGGTTTTGAAATTTGAAATTTAAAATATAAGAATTAGGAGGAAACTTAACATATTAAATTGACAACAATAGTGTTGCGTGACAGTATTCAACTATTTCAAAGTTTCTCAGTGACTTATACATATTCGACCGCCTGCCTAGCTCCTAGACATAAAGATATATGAAAGATAGGGATTTATTTTCATTTCAAGGTAGCCCAAATGAATAGTTTGTAAGTAAGCCGTTAAGTATTTTGTAGGGAAAACATTTTTTTTATATCATTTGAGAAAATACGATTTTTAGTGTTTAGGGGTGGTTCAACCCGCGTGGAAACGTGAATGCTGCTATCCAAGAAATTGAAGATAAATTCTCAGCATATGTGGCCGGGCTATCTGAGTTTCCCCTGATTGTAATGAACTTTCAAATTTTCGTATTCTAAGCCCGATATTATCTTAAAATATTTTTTTTTTCGTTTTCTCAAATTTATGTCTTGTTCCTCAATAAATAAGAAATACTTTCTAAGAATGCAAGAATTCTTCAGCCTCAAATTTGCAATTTTTAAAAATCGAAAACTAAGAAAATTCATTTCCAGGTTTAATAGCATAATTAAAATTGTTTTAAAGTTATAGTCAAGAGAGATCAAGTGATATACCTAGGTATTAAAATTTACATTTACATTCGCCAATGATGCAATTTAAAGTAGAATAGTGGTTAATTAACTTGATTGAAAAATAAGTTTCCCGGATGGCAGAAACGTTTCCACTTTACTGAGAGCTCACACTTGCTTTATCTGATTCAATTAAGCCCTATTTACCGACTAAAGGTATAGCAGCACGTACATTAAGGATGGTAAGGGAGAAAAGGATTGCCTGAGATTGCACAGTCAAAGGAAACTTGTCAGTTCCACGTTTCGTTTACAAACTTCCTTCGTTACTTCTTTAGAGTTCTTTAGTGCCTCTTATCTTTTTCTTTACCTCTCTTCAGTCAGGTTTCAGATCTTTATATTTTTCAGTCCTTGGAGTGCTACCTTATCTAACTTTCATTTTATTTTTTTCATTACTTCTGTCGAATTCAAGTAAGTTGTCTTTTTCAGAACTTTTTAGTGCTATTTTAGGTAAACTAAACCTGTATATTAGGATAGCTCAAATGAAGAAAAGTTTCTTTTTTATGTAGTGACTACTCCCGAAATGCTTCCATTTGATGCGAAAGCTACAGTGTCAAAAGTGTTTGGGATTTTACAACATTTTCACAATATGAGTGTGACGCAAAATTACAATAACGTTATTGGAAGATGAAACTGCAATATGCGTTTTCATGTTACAATACGGGTATTGTAATTTTGCTTTACACTCACTTTAATTCATCTAGCAGATGAGTGACCCTCTATTAAGTAATATGAGAATTGTGCCTTACAAGTCTAGTGCCTAACGCAATCGACTTGAGCTTCGCAATTAGGGTTCCATTCTCCGTGCCTGCAAATTTCGATTTTTTTTAACTTTCTTCCGCAATATAACATTACATGTATGACAATATTATAATACCAGTATTTTAAAACAATGATATCATGTTTTTAAGCGTTACCTTGCGTCTCGGAAATAAGCTTCCAATACATTTAATGTAAAGATTCAACAGAAATTTTGAACAGTGTTGTTTTGTATAAATGATACTCTTTACTGTAATAAATCATGATTTTTTTAGTCCGATTGTCCCAAAACACCAATTTACAAGTACAGATTCATATCGTTCATCGGCTTGAAGAAGATCCATATCTATTACATTTTTACATTATTATTAATTACATGTAAAAGTGATAACAGAATAAAAATAATACTAGAAAATGAGATAAATGTTTAAGCTTTTTTTTCATGTATTATTTTATTTCCATTATAATTTTTAGATCTAATATATATAATTTTACCCTGTTGCCCAAAAGACACCTTCTGTTTTTATGTAAATCAGATCTTATTTTTAGACATTAAAAATTTAATGAAATCGGTAAGCAAGAATTATCCTTTAAAAAATGGAGAAATGTCAGGGCTGCCACAGCCTAGTATACTTGAATAAATGAAAAAGTGGCCTATTCAAACAGAAAAATTGACCAAAAGTAACTGATTTCTAACGCAAAAAGTGACTGAAAATCACTAATATGCATTGATAATGTGCCTTTTGTTCTTTTGAGTTTGAAAGAATTCAGAAATATCCGATGAAATTTATAAGAATTCCAGAAGAATTCTAACAAATTCATAAGAATTCGAATGAATTGGAAAAAATCCATTGATTCCAGCAAAATAGGAATGAATTTAGAAGAATTAAAGGGACTTCAAGACTTTCATGAAATTCCAAAGAATTTGAGTGAATTGGAACATATTTGAAAAATCGAAAAATTGACGTTGAATAGAGAAAAGTGTGAGTGAACAAAATCCAGGGCGAATTCAACAGAACTTAAGTAATTAAAAAAAATTCATAATATAAAAAAAAATGAATTTGATAATATTCGAGTGAATTGAGAGGCATTTAGGAGAAATGGGAAGAATTTGATGGAATTTAAGGCGAATTGTTAAAAAATTCAACTGAATTGAAAACAATTCAAAAATATTACCAAAATTCATTGAGCTCATTGAATTCAATATTATCAAAGTCTATCAGCCAGTCTTTTTTAAGAGGACACTGGCTGGTATCATACCAAGTAGAAATTCTGTCGATTTTATAGTACTCAATTAATATAAAATGCAAAATTTTTCCTAAATGTTTGCAATTCGTCTTGATTAAATCCATGAATTGAACGTTTTCAAAAAGAGGCTAATAAATTATTTTAATTTTCATCCTCAAATATTCGCGGGATATAAGAGTACTACAATCAGTTGAGAAATTCGCATAACAAAAATATCAATCAACATTTACCATTTCTTTTAGGCAAATTTTTACATATCATATTAGTTAAATACTAAAATCGACTTTTTTCAAGAGGGGTCCGTCCGATTATTCTAATTTTCGTCTTTAAATGTTCGCGTGATGGCAGAGAACCAGAAGCGATAAGAGAATAATCCACTTTAAAAAATTAGGTTATATTTACTGTATCTTTTTAGGGAAATTCTTAAATTTCGAATTAATTAAATACGAAAATCGGCTTTTCCCAGAAAGGAGTCAAATGATTATTTTAATGTTTGTCTTTAAATATTCGCAGGATGTCAAAGAAACATAATAATTAAAATTTCAGTGAAAACAAAATTTAGACAACGTTGACCATATTTTTTTTGGCAAATTTTTTCAATCCATATTAGTTAGATACTAAAACCGCCTTTTTTAAATAAGGCCTCACCGATTATTTCAATTTTCATCTTGAGATGTTAGTGGGATGTCAGACAACCATAATCGCCAATATTACGATATTATTTAAATAATATCTGAAAACTTACTGAAGCTCATTGAAGAACTTCTCAGTGAAGCAATCTTGCTAAGAAGAATTCTCAACGGACAAATAGAAAAAGTAATTTGACTCAACGACCTCCGCGAAGCAATTTCGATTTCGAGAACGGCTTTTATCTGCACAGTTCTCAAATATATCAACGCTCATATTTCCAAATCTTGTACGTAATATTCTCGGCCACTTTAAGTATTAAAATTAATTCAGAACGAGGCCGACATATTTATCTTCCCTTGGCTAATTTCACAATATTTTCTTTCTTCTTTTCATCAGCATCTGAACATAATAATCCATAAACATTGATCTTCTATTATTTCATATTATTTCTATTATTATATTATTCTTTAATTTCTGAATGGACACCTCCACCGGAACGTTTCCATTTGGTACAAAAACAACTGTGAATTTTATGAATTTCAAATTGAATAAATACTGAAAAAATTTGGATACAAAAATTTATTCTAAACCACTTATCGGTTAACACTTATCGGTTAAAAACAACCATTTTTGAAGAATCAAGTAATAAATGACGTACGAAGTGATTTGCAAGAAAATATGAATAGATGTTGCATTGTATGGGTGATAAAAACCACCTTCTTTACAGTTTATAATTTATAAATTCAACGCAAGGGTTTTTAGAAATATATTTTCAGGGTCCACTACATACGTGATTTATATGAAATTTATTAAATTAAATAGAAAAGTTTATGATTAAACCTTAAGAGGGATCAATTTTGGCTCCAAATAATGAGTGAGAACATTTGAGTTGTGTTCAAAAAATTTTTCTGTAATTATTTTACTTAAAATTTATAAAATGCCCACATTGAAAAGCATAAGAAGCTAGAGACTCCATTTTCTCTTCTTAAAGAGTATGGTATTGCTCTTATTTTATAGGGTATTTTTTTCAACTTTTGTACACTTTTAATTTCATTACATTTTCTAAGTGCTGATGACGATATTCCTTAAAAAAAAATATATTTTCAATTATTATTATATGAGAAACTACAATTGAAGTAGGGAAAGCTGAACGGTGTTGTGTCCACATTTGACGAAATTGAGTTTTCTTCGAAAATCATACTTCCTTGCCTTTTCACACCCTTTTTCGGTGAAAAAATTAAGGTATTGTAATGTTTTGCCCTAAAATTTATTATTTGCATGTATTCAAATATTTTAAAATTTCAAATAATTCACACTACATGAATGATGTATGGTAAAATATTACTTTCTTAAAAACAATTCTACGCTTATTATAAGATTTTACCAAGTATTTTACAATTAGAGATATCATTATAAGAATCAAACAATGTTAAACTAATACTATAAATGTTTTTTTTTCTGAAAAATGGTGTTATTTCTTCAGGAAATAATTAAAAGTATGTATTTAATGTGATTTTCTTATTAATTTCCTGTAAAATTAGACTGATTGGACTCAACACATTTGAGCATTCCCCTCTTCAATTTTTCACGAGTTGAGGTGGTTGATGCCCCTTAAGGTTAGTTTTCGTGATCTGCATAATGCAGCTTATTTATTTTCTGTTCTGATCACTTTGCACAAAATTTATATGGAATGGGTCAAATGAAACAGAAGAATCTATAACTATACGTTCAAAGGGGTTGTTTTTTCACCCAGGAAAGTGGCTTAGGATAACTGAATTGTATTCACTTTTTTCTTTCAGTATTCATTCCATTTGAAATTTATGAAATGTCTATACTGAAAACTGTAAAGAGTTGCAAACTGAGCAGTTTCAAACTCCAGGCGTTTCAAACTTACGGGATTTTCGAACTCCGGTCGTTTCAAACTGCGGGAGATTCCAGTTCCGGGAGTTTCAAACTGTTGGCGTTCGAAACTCCGGCAGATTTAAACTTCGGGAATTTGAAACTCCAGGCGTTTAAAACTCCGTTGATTTCAAACTTCGGATGTTTCACCCTCTCAGCGTCTTTATCAAAACATCGTGTTTTCATCTTGAAAACGTTTTTTTATCCAGACATCGTATTCCCATGACGATGTTTCAATAAAAACACGATGTTTTGTTGAAAACACGTTCTATCGATGAAAATACGATGTTTTGCTGAAAACACGATATTTTAGTGAAAACAAGATATTTTGATAATAACACGATGTTTTGATGAAAAAACGATATTGTGATGAAAATACGATGTGATAATGAATGACATGATATGATTATGAAAACACGATGTTTTGATGAAAACACTGCAGCAGCTTAAAACTGCTGTGGTTTCAAACTGCAGCAGTTTCGAACTTCAGGCGTTTCAAACTTTCGGCGTTTTCATCGAAACATCGTGTTTTCTTTAAAACATTACAGTAGTTTCAACCTGCGGGAGTTTCAAACTGCGGCGGTTTCAAACTATTGTTTCAAAACTTTTATAGTTTGCAACTGCAGCATTTTGAAACTACAGCAGTTTTAAACTGGTAGAGTTTGAATACGGTAGTTTCATACTCCGGGCGTTTCAAAATCCGCAGCTTCAAACTGCAACAGTTTGAATTTCCCGCAATTTGAAACTGTTGCAGTTTGAAACATCTAGTCTTTGACGAAATATAAAGTTTACATCAAAACATCTAGTTTTCATCGAATTATCGTGTTTTCATTAGAACATCGAGTTTTCAACAAAACATTGTGTTTTTATCGAAACATCGTGTTTTCATTAAAAAATCGAATTTTCATCGATATCATTCTGAAACTGTTGCAGTTTGAAACTCTCATAGTTTGAAACCACAGCATTTTGAAACTTCCACAGATAACTGCTTCTGATAAAAACACGATGATTTAATGAAAACACGATGTTTTGATGAAAACGCGTTGATTTGACGAAAACACGATGTTTTGATGAAAGCACAATGCTCTATGAAAACACGATATTTGATGAGAATACAATGTTTCTATGAAAACACATTGTTTTGATGAAACTCGATCGTTTGATGAAAACATTTATATTTCGTATTTCAAAATGGGAGAAGGGTCAGCTTGAAATGAAATTTTAAGGGTGGGTTCACCGAAATGTCACAAACTGTCACAAGAGGAAGGGGTAAATCAAAAATAACTAAAAAATAGCGTCATGTAATACATATGTGGATGCTCCCTAATCAGCATTATCAATTGAACTCACCGATTCTTTCTAATCTGATCGTATACTAAAGTCTCAAAAGAAGAAGAAAAACACGTCCAAACGTGAATCAAAGAAGTCGGAATTTGCTTCAAAGTAACCGGAATACTCAATTATAGCACTTCAGGCAACTTCGGTTGATCGGTCTCTTTATAACCACACCTATCTTTACAGTCTTTACACTACATTATCCACAGCTGTCGATATTTCCTTGGCTGAATTTAAGATTCAATTCTGAAATTCAGATAATGTGTTCTTAAATTAAGACCAGATTTGTTTAAGTCCAGATGAATTTTGACGATTTAATTCGAAACAATTTCAAAGTGTAACAACTTAAAGTACTTTTTTTACTGTGATGGAAGTTCATAGAGGTGAATTTAAATTTGAAACATTGAAACATATCAAGTAAAATTTGGGCTAGGTGGGTCGCTTTTTCGGTGTTTTTCACAGTAAATTAAATATATCATCTCTATCTGGTCCTCTTTTACACCATAAAGCACAAACATACATTTAACTCATAAAAAACTATTTATCATCCCATGAAGTGAGCCATTTTACCCCACAATGTGGAACTAAGTCGCTTACTCACAAAAAAGTGCTTGGAATCAAAACTTCAGAGAAAAGTAATTATTTATAAGTTTTCTCATAATTTTGAAGCCAATAGAGCTATTTAAACGTATCATTACGTTGAATAATAATCTGCTTATTGTCATTTAGAACATAACCAGATTTATTCTTGATATCACTCATTAGTAAGTAAGGCATATCACAATACATGTTATAATTTGACAGATTTTCTACTTTTGGAACGTTGTGAAAGATATTTTTGATCTTTTAAACGGTGTGATAATCAAGGCAGACAATTATAGATTTGGCTTGTAATAAAAGAATGTCATCCGACTCCCCCACCAAAACGAAAATTCTCACAAAATTCATTGTAAAGGGCGAAAAGTACATCGTATGCGCGTAAAAATTGGCATAAACCTTGTTCGGATGCCAGAGAGCATGACTATTGCACAAGTTTCCACACGCTGCTGGAAGTTAATTTTTTGACGAGTTTTTTCACACAATCTAACCAAATTTCCACAACTGAGAATCTTATACGATTGCACTTTTTATATGTTGCAACTAATAAAACTGCACCAAACGAGCTTTAAAATGAAGATAACCATTTTGTGAAACATAAAACAGTCGTCAATCATCAAATTTACTACTTAGAGAAAGAGATAGTTAATTATAAAGTACAAAATTTCGGAAGCGCCGGTTTACCTCACACGCGCCGCTTAGCCGTAATTTACTGTAGTAAAACCTCTTTGTACTGCCTGATTAAGCAAATGTAACATGATAATTAATGAAGTTGCTCAAGAGTAAAAAATTGGTATTCTTCAGTTTGTATTTTTTTTGAGCCTACGGATTTGAACGAAACTTTTGTTCCTTTTCCTTACTACCAGTATAAGAAGATGATTTGGATCCGATGATAATTTCAGACATGACCTAAGTTCATCCAAATTTAGAGATAGCAAACTAAATTTTAGTAAAAAATAATTTTGTTCTATCAGGAACGAGATGGAACGAATTTTCCGTTCGGATCCCTCCAGCTTGCATTGTCCATAATAAAATTCTGACAATCATTTTGTATATTTTTCTTTTAAATATTTCTTACGTTAGTATTTATGGTATTCGAATTAATGATGCGCTCAAAATGAAGATTAATTTTAAAGTATTTTTGAAAAGTTAGCAAAATTATTTGATCAAATTATAGATATACACGAACTTTCATCCATTCAACAAGGCACTTTGTTCAATTCAATCACAAATTACAAAAATAAATCTTCAGAATATTTTTTTTGCTAACCCTTACCCCCCTTTAAGATTACGTGATGGCCCTTATGGATGTATTGTTGGATGGAGGTGGTGAGTTATAAAAATGAAAAAAGCCACAAATATGAAAACACCTGTTTTGCTCCAGTCGCATAAAATCTTCTCATCTACTGCCAAAATCTAAACTTAACATGTCGTCAGAGTAGCGAAAACTTCGAAAAATTCTTATGGTGAAAAAAAGGATTAAAAAATTATAAAATTGATAACGAGGTTTAATTGAACAAATATACAGTATACAAAATGATTTTGACCCGATCATCATTTCAGATAATACCTAATTAGGATGTATGTTATGTTTTATCTAATTGTTATCACCTAATATCTTAGTTACTGTTATAAGTGATTTCAAAAATTTGAATTATCACGACATTTTTGTTTGAAATTTACGAAAAATTTATTTCTTAACTAGCTACTCAAGCAAAAATAATGCGTGCCGCAACGTTATAGTAGAAACCACACAATATTAAAATTAGAAAATTGTTTTTATGGAGCCTACCTGTAAGTTCTTTTAGTTTGCCTAAAAGGGAGGCTGGAATGAAATAGTAAACTTTTTACTTCCAGAGGGTAGAGGAAAAATTTATAGTTCATACAGAAAAATACTTGAGTAACAAATCAACAGAACATCTTTTTTTAACTTCTCCGATAAATTGGTTACATAAAACTTATACAATGTTATCATTAGCGTCATTCCCCTATAATCTTCAACCTCCTCCCCTTTGCCTTTTTCACTACCGGTGTTATGTCCTTTCTCTCTTGTATTTCCCTTCCTTTTTTTTCCCACTATCAATATCCTGATATACTCATTTTCTCATTTTTCTCTCTCTATTGATACTTTTCAAACCTCATCTTTCTCCCTACTCTTCTCCGCTTCTACTTCAAACCTTTTACTTTTCGCTTCCTTTTTTTATCACACATCTCCGTATACTTCTTTTTTTTTCCTTCATTCCACTACTTTTCCTTTTTCTCCAGTTTCTTAAATCCTTTCTCACTTCTCTCTTATTCTCTTCACATTCCTCATCCCATCTATTTATAACCCCTTCTTCACTGGCTTATTTTTTGCCTATGACCTCTCATACTCTTTTTATTTCTCCTTTTATTATTTCTATCTCTTTTTTTACATTTCTCTCTTCCATTTTTATATGCTTTACGTTTTTCTTGAATTATTCTATTCCTTCTGTTGCCTTTTCTATGACAAAGTAAAGTAATCAATTAAGAACGGCAAATAAAATAAAATAAGCAATTTTTTGAAACATTGGGCTTCAGAGACACTAAACATTTGTTTTGAAATTCGTCTGGAATTCAGGAGACATTTTGAGGAAGGTCAAAAGACAATGGAGGGCATAGAGGAACAGACAGTAGGCACGGATAAGGAGTTAAGTAGAATTGAAGAAGAATTGAGAACAAGGGATGAAAAATGGGAAAAAGAGATAGCAGGGCTGAAGAGAAAGACGGAGAAGTTAGAGATTTAAGTGAAGGAACTTAGAGAAGAGAGATATGAATAGGAAAAAAATTAAAGTATGAGAAAACAAGTAAAGGAATGGAAAGAAGGGTAGAGAAAGACAAGAATAGAATGTAAGAGGGGGAGGAAGAGAAAAATTTGAGGATCAGAGTAATAGACGCAGACTTAAGAACCAACATTGAATTGATAGAAAAAATAATCGAAGCTTCCCGGGTGGGGGATTCGGAGGAAATAGCAAAGAAAGTAAGTGGGGTAGAAAGAAAGAGATGGGAAGGAAGAGACAACCTGACAATAGCAGGAGTAAATATAGTGGAAGGAAATGAAAGAGCAAAGGTATTTCAATTGCTAGGAAACGTAGACAGGGGACAGCGAAAGAATTAGTGATAGTAGAGGAAAGGGAAATATGAAAAGCAAAGCCGGCAGTAATGAAAAATAAAGATAAATTAAGGACGAAGAAACTGTATATTGACCATGCTCTGACAAACAAACATACATGCCGCTACCACCAGGAAGTGCAAGGAGCCGATCTCATTGCCCACTTCCATTCTAAGCATCAGCTTCCTTGATCTTTTTTTACCAGAATGTAATCCATTACGATGTCCCCTTTGCCTGTGAACGTCATTTTCCCTTTTTCAACATCCTTAGTATTGCCATTACAAATACAACGTCCCTTCTCTCCTAACAAGTTCAATAGCGTTTCACCCTACCGGTCCACTTTTCTGTGCTTCGAATTTCTTCTAAACATCTTACTTTCTTCATCCTATACCTCCCCTTTTAACTCTCTAGTCCAGGCATTCAAATCTCCCCCTATCAACACCAACTTCCCATTCCTTTCCTTCAGTAATTTCTTTATTACTCTCTATCCCTCCAATTCTCCTCTCCTCTCCTCCTGTACACGCAAACGATAGCTACCCTTTTTCTTCCTACCTTTACTCTTCTCATCATTACCCCCTCAATCTTTTCTCCTCTCTCGACCGCTCTCTCATCTTCTATCAGTTTCTCCCTAGCCCCTGATACCTTGTCGCCCATCTTCCTGCCTCTCTCGTGTTCTTTTCTTGCTTTTTGCGTCGTTCATTCATACATCTTCGGCAAACGTTCGTGTTAAGCCCTCCCAGTCCTCTTTATATGCCCGCGTTACATGCATCATTACCACGTCTCATTTTTCCACCACCTTTCAGAATCCTTTGGTCTTATTTTTAGTCCCTGACACATTCCAGGAGGCCGCACTCAATCCTCTCTTTTTTCCTTCCCCCTTCTCATCTCTACGTTCAGCCTCTCTTCCCTAGTCAAAACCCCGCCTCCTATTTCCCTTTCTCACTATCCTTCTCTGTCCTACTCTCTTGTCTTGTTCCATCTGATCACAGCTCTTCTCTCTCTTCGTTGCAGATACATACGTCCCCATTTACCCATGACCTGTCTCTCCCTATCCTGATATTGCCCCCGTTCCTTCTCTCAATCCATGCTCTCCACTCGAACATCCACTTCCTTTCTCTCTCTCTTCATGTCAAGTACTCTCTAATTCATTGACTTCTTCCTTTCAGGGCCTTTTTCTTGATCATGATTCTCCTTCTCGCTCCCCACTTTTACTATGAGCACATTCATTTCATCTTCTGTCTTTCCCGCTAATGCGTTTACCGTCTCCTCGCTCATCTGTGCCCCTATTTCGTTCGCCTGCTTGTCCACTTCTTACTTCACCGATTCACTTTCTACAATCAGCTCTTCCATAACAATATTCCGCTTTCTCTTCCCCTTCCAGCCTTGCTTTAATTTTGTTTCGCCGTGCGCGCATTCTTGTATTTTCTACCCGCATTTCCATGTCGGGCCTCTCCGCTACTCCTCCTGCTTCCTCTTTCTCTTTATTATTACTCTCGCACTCTAATTTCCTGAACCTCTCCTCAAGCAAGCTTATTTTAGTTCTACTCTCTTTTTCACTCTCACTCGGTTTGCTCTCTATACTCTCAAGTTTCTCGCATACCTTCTCTTTCTCGGCCTGCCAAAGAGCCTCCTATTTCTCCCACTTCTCTCTCACTTTTTCAAATTGCTCCCTTGCTTCTTCACTATGTGTCCTCACTCTTTGTAGCACTTTGAATAGAAGAAAAAAAGTAATTTTTAAAATTTTCCCCTGAAACTTCAAAAGGTTTATATTCGCGTTTCATTCTTCTAATACAGAGATTTTTTCAGGATAAGGTTCCGAATGGCCCTTACCTCCGATTTTTTTGAAACTCCGTATTCTCATGTATTTTAAAGCGCTAATTACGAAAATTATGGTGCAAGTTGGCACAAATTTTGTTTTCAGGGTGAGAACCATTAAAACCCCATAAAAATCATACTTCTTCACGTTTATCTCGAGAACCATTGAAAATTTTTAATAATAATTTTCACAAAAGTTGTAGACATAGTCAAAGTACACATTGTATGTTCAATCCAATTTTTTGGTACGAGTGAAAGTTTTTAAGATATTTTATGATGAAGATGAAAATTTCATACCTAGCCCCTGCCGAAAACGTAAGTATTCCTGTGATCAATCACTGCAGTTATATATCTTTTTACTTAATTTTATTTACGTCTCCCCACAAGACTTTAGGAAGGGGTAAGTGTTTCACCAACATTATTTCTGTGGCCATACAAAGGGGTGCCTTTCCGCATTGTAGTTGATGTAACCAATGTTTTTCATAGTTTTCGCAATGAAAATCAAATTTGCACTACCATTTTTGTAATTATCGAGTCAAAATACTTGCGTATGCGGAGTTTCAAAAATATCGAAGGTAAAAAAATACATACGTTTTTGGCAGAGGTTAGGCATGAAATTTTCATATTTATCATCAAATATCTCGAAAAATATCACTCATACAAAAAAAAATAAATGAAACATAAAATGTTTATTCTAAGTCTAAAATTTTTGTGCGCATTATTTTTTGAAATTTTCAACAGTTCTCAAGATAAACGTGCAAAACCATGATTTTTATAGGTTTTTTTATTGTTTTCACCATGAAAATATAATTGGCACCAAATTTTAACTATGATTTTCGTAATCAGCGCGTCAGAATACATAAATATACGGAGTTTCAAGAAAGTTGTAGGTAAGGGCTATTCGAAACTACACCCCTTTTCTACCACAAAAATAAAGTAGTTGATGAAAAAAATTATAAGTAAATTAGCGCACAGTGTTATTTCTTCGTGATAGTTATTTTTTCGATCGAATTTCTAAACTATTGACGATAAGAAATGATATATCGCTTCCGTGAGCCGTTGCGACGACAGTTATCAAATTAATGGCCTTCTGTCCTTCGAAAACACATTCCTAATTAATACAGTGTACCTAACGTATAGCGTTGTGGTTAAACGACAAAATACAGATGCACTCTGGCTGAAGCACAGATGCCTCAAGAGTCGTTTCAAAATGACTCCCATGAGGCCAAAACGGAGTTTCAGATTCAAATTATTATTTGGCTCGAAAGACAAACTACCAGTGAGTTACCAGTCAGCCCGCCGCTACCATTTAGAGCGAGATGAAACATCGTCCTAAAATTGTTTAGTTCCACTCCGGTATAAATAAGGAGGT
Source organism: Melikaiella ostensackeni (assembly GCA_032362435.1). Taxonomy (NCBI): domain Eukaryota; kingdom Metazoa; phylum Arthropoda; class Insecta; order Hymenoptera; family Cynipidae; genus Melikaiella; species Melikaiella ostensackeni. The sequence goes on along the minus strand of JAUMHM010000088.1, from coordinate 705,705 downwards.
AGATTATTTTCACTTGCATGAATTTTCCTACAAAGGGAAAAAACTGTTGTATAATTCAAACATATTTGTCGCTTAAAGTAGCTGTTAGATTCAGTGGCTTATGACAATTAACTTAATTAAAAATTGATTATTCATGTTTCTTTAGTGCATATGCATTGATTCTTATCGACTTCAAGCTTATACAAGTTATTTTTCTAAGTTAAAAATTGATTTTGTTGAAATCGAACCAAATCAAATAAAAATTTGTATCTAAAGACTGATTTGTCTCACTGTATATTTGTTCTCGATCGGACGCTTTTTGAAAGAGTGGAGTTTTGTATAGTTAATTAATTTGAAATGCGAAGATTCTCCTAAAAAGGTAGTACATGTTGCGTGATATTTTCATTTACTGAATTTTCATGATGTCCATGGTTCTCAGCCATCCCATTAACATTTCACGACGAAAATCAAAATAATCGTTTGAGCCCTTCTTTATAAAAAGTCGATTTTAGTATTTAATTAATATGAAATTCAAAAATCTTCCGAAAAACTTCCCTACTTGATTTTTGTAATTGGTTATGGTTCTCTAATTTTCCATGGATATTTTAAGATGAATATTATTTGATTAATTTGATTAATTTGAAATGCAAAAATTTCCACAAAAAGATAGTATATGTTGCCTCATATTTTTTCCGAATGTTTTAAGACAAAAGTTCAATAATTCAGTGGGGCCCTTTTTGGAATATGATAGTTTAACTATTTGATAATTATAATAGGCAAACGCTTGCCTGAAAAGATATGATAAAAGTTGCCTAAAGTCCTTATTTTAACTGGATTTTTTCATTGATGGTAGTTCACTGACATCCCGTGAAACTTTGATTATGAAAATTCAAATAATCGATCGTGCCCTTTTAAAAAAAGTCAATTTCTCGATCAAATCAATTCAAATTGTAAACATTCTTCTGAAAAAACATAAGATTTTATTGTGCTTGCATACAATTTTGCTGTGATTCACAATTCAAGTTCAAATAACATACAGAAGATTGAATACATCTGAAAATGTTTTGAATTTCAAATAAATTAAATCAAAAAATAGCAGAAAACCATACTCAATAACAAAAGGCAATGAGAATTGATATTTGGAAACATTTACTACATTTATTTAAGGAATTTTCTGGCTTTCAATTTAATCGAACATGAAAATCGACTTCTTCAATAAGGGCTTAATCCATCTTTTTAATTTTTATCTTGAAATATTCGCGGGATATGAGAGAACTATAATAAATAAATAAAAAATTCAGTGAAAAAGTTTTCAGGCAATATTTACCATATTTTTGTAGGCACATTTTTGCATTTTATGTTAATTAAATCTACTAAAATCGACTCTTCCAAAAAAGGCATTGGAAAATGTGTTAATTTTCATATTGGAGTGTTTGTGGGATGAGAAACAACCATAATCAATAAGAAAAATCTCATTAGCATTCGACTTTCATTTAAACTTGGCTCAGCTGTACCGTGGAACATAAGCCCTTTGAAATTTCAGGGAAAGATTTCAAAAATCAGTTATTTCATTTATTTTTTATATGAAATATATTTCAATGCAAATTGGGGAGTTTCATTTTCTGATTTTTTGATTGTTTGAAACATCTATGTTGACACTACAACTTTATCCAAAGCGTCAAAAGCTCAAAGCGCAAGATGAGAGAATTGAATGCTGCGATCTTCCGGTCGAGAAATCAAGTAATCACTACCTTGACTTCTCTAACCACACTGTCACCCTCCAATAAACGGTACACATTCTTCAAATATTTACGTTCACACCTTCAGTGCAATTTAATCTTACGAGTGAGTTAAATTTCGTAAACTTAAAATGCTTGCCAGGACGTAAATCATAAGATTCCTCCCAAAGTTAAAAATTTATTTTCATAGGTATATTAAAAAAGAAGAACAATGAAAAATAATCAAAGGTGCGGGCGCAAGGCCTCCCGGGCGACAAAATAAAAATTTTACAAAGAAGACAAACAGCTGTAACTTTTGCGCGTCTTATTGGAAAGGAAAAACAAAAAATCGTTTCTAGTCTATACCAAGCTCCATTGAATGCGCCTACAAAAAAGGGTTTCATAAAATATTTGATATATCATTTAGAATGTTTGAATTCTCCCCTCCCCCCTCACGCCCATCTCCTCCCCACCCACACCCAATTGCCCCCACTCCAACTCTCCTCACTATTTCCCCCACATCCCTTCCTTTTCCATCTCTTTCCATCACTTTCCTTCCTCTCACTCCCCCTGCCCTCCTCTCACTTCCAAACCCTTCCCTTCATCGTGTCTTCTCTCTACGTTTCTCCTCCCCATTCATCACTTTTCTCCCTTGCCGTTACAACCCCAGACATGCCAACCAAGCAGCCCCACCTCCACACACTTCAGGCCTCCCTATCGATCACTTCGGTCCCCACCCTCACAGCCCTTTCCCCCACCATTTCCTCCCTATTTCTCATTACCCATCCTCTCAACTCCCGTTCCTTTTCATCACCCCACTGTTCTCGCCCCTTCCCCCCCTTTCCCTTCTGTCCCTCGCCCACTCCCAGAAAAAAAGTACGATAATCGGACGTAAGCCCTACCGAAAATATAAGTGTTTCTGCCCGAGACTAAGGAACTCTAAAAACGTAACCAGTTTTTAAGAAAAATGATCAAAAATTGACTTTAAAGAAATTCTTCTAAGCGCTACCAAGACTTATATTCGTTGTTTCCTCGAAGAACAAATTTTGTAACGACAAAAATTTTCGAACTTCATTTTTTGACATCTCTTGACATAATTCGATCTCAGGTGTCCGAAAATGAGGCTTTTAAAAATTCTAGTGTGTGTGTGCGCGCGCGCGCGCGTGTGTGTGTGTGTGTGTGTGTGTGTGTGTGTGTGTGTCAACAATACTTTTTTGATAACTCAGAAACAAGTAGAGCTAGGGTCATTAAATTTAGAGGGATTGTAGTCCTAAATATTGTCCATCATTTATCAAGTTTGGACCGGGTCGGATGAGAATTTTTTTTTATATTCTTCTCAAAAATCGTTTTAGGTGTGTATTTTTTGCAATTTTGATTATATTGAGGAAAATGAATTAATACGTAGATTTGAATGAAATACACCTTTTTTCAACAAAACAGTTTCAGGTTCATTCACTAACAAATTTGTCGATTTGTTTAACGTTTGAAGGATAAAAATTCTCAATTTTTGAAATGCACCAATATTTTAGGTTTGAAATTTATTCGTGTCGATGAAGTCAATCTATTGAACTATATAGACTTTTTTGGACATATGAAAAATAAACAATAAACTATAAATAATAATATGCAATAAGAAGTAAAAAATGAAGAATAAAAAACGCAGGTGAAATTACTTTTTCCATCCTTCAGACTCATTTTACAATACAAAGTACTCTTATCATAACAGTCTTTCATCTTGATCATAGAAAAGATATCAGCCCGATTGTTGTCAAAGAATTATTTCTTTATCACAAAATAATCATCTGGTAGGAAGCACAAGTGTTCATGAAATTATCACAATTAAAGATACACCATATAATGAACGCGTCCACCAAACTATTTTGCAGCGGCTTTATTAACCTTCTTTTAGTTGAATAATATATCGTGAAGCCAATGAGTACGAAATATCACAAGAGGAATAATTTCCAATTTTAAATTTAGTAATCATTAAACAAAATGTAGAAGCAAAGGCGCGAAACCTCCTAGCGTCATTTTCGAAATTATGCTTTTATTACTTTTTCTTTTCTTTTTAATGTAGTGCGACGCCAATAGGCTCAAAATGATCCAAAATGAATCATTTTTTCAAAGATAGTAACACTGAACGAAAAACAGAATTTATATTTTATTTCACTCACTTCAAATTCGAATTCGACCATCTCGTTTGATAGGCATATGAGTTAGGAATATTACATAAATATAAGCCAATAAGATGTGTTTTAACATTTTTTGCGTTGAGGAAGCTTTGTGCCTGCACTCTTTGAGTAAGCGAGATTTTTCTAAAGTCAATTCTCAAATTACTTGAGTATTGAATTTTTAGAAGAGTTTTTGGATCCATATCAAGTCACATACGGCATGTCTCTCTTGAGACATGTGTTCTCTGTGGCAAGTCTCCCCTGTAGCATGTCACCCTTGTTGCATGTCTTCTCGGTAGCGAATCTTACCTCCGACATGTCTTCCCAACGGAATTTCTCCCTCACGGCATGTCTCCCTGTGGCATGCCTTCCTTGCGGTATCTCTCCCCAGTAGACTGCCAATTTTGCACAAAGCCTCCCGAACCCAATTGTCACACCTGCAGTTTGTCTCCCCAGCCGCAAGCCTTCCTGCAGAATCTCTCCCCCAAGAAAAATTTTAAGTCTCCCTCCAAAGTGGCGAAAGTATGGCAAAACTCCCGGACTCAATTGCGACTGGGGAGATGAGCCGCAGATGTGGCAATTTAGTCCAGGAAATTCGCCGCACTCTTGCCACTTTGAAGGAAGACTTACAATTTTTCTTGGGGGAGAGATGCCACAGGGAAGCTTGCATCTGAGGAGAATTGCTACAGATGTGGCAACTGGGTTCGGGAGGCTTGCCGCAAGATTGTCAATCTGCTGGGGAGAGATTCCACAGGGAGACTTGCCGCATGAGAGACATGACGCAATGGATACTTGCCTCAGGGAGACATGCTGAAAGAGACATGTAGGAAGGGTTATATGTCGCAAGAGTGACATATCACGGGGGTGATTTGCGGCAGGGGAGACATGCCACAAAGGTGATATGCCGCAAAGAAGACATGTCGCATGTGAAGTATGAACCCCAATTTTGTAGTTGGAAAGCCGTTGGCAAAATTTTCATTCTCGAAAAATGTATCCTCAAATCTCAGGATTGTTTTAGTGAAAACTGCAACAGTTTGACCTTTGAGAGCATGCACCAGAGTGCCACGTGTCTAATTGCATAGTTTGTATTCAGCGGCTTTCTAATTTGAAAAATGTGAATATGGTGTTGAATTTTTGGAAAACGGCTCAGAATATATAAGGGCACATCTGTCTGGCCCAGTTGAGGTTTCATTTTGTTTAAATAGTGCAATTTTATTGATTGGCAATTTGGAATGTAACTGAGAACGGGGCTTTAGAGCCCTAGATAAAATAGAATTACAAAATTGCATTATTTAAACAAAATAAAAACTCAAATAGTGTAAATAGACGTTCCCTTATATATTTTGAACCATTTACCAAAATTTCAGCACAATATATTCATTTTTCTGATTATAAAGCCAGCGAACATAAATATTGGTTGCGTGACAGACTGGAACGTGCCCTTTAAATCGAACCGACCAAAGCGTGATGAAAAATATGAAGTAGCTCATCAAAGTGTCTTTAAAACATGAAAAAAATATTTTCGAATAAACATATCTCAAATTGTTTTTCAGCAATAACTGAGCAGCCGATGTTTGCCGAGCCAATACCAAATGTCACCGTACCTCTTGGAAGGGACGTCAGTCTACCGTGTGTGATCGAGAACTTAGGAACACATAAGGTAAGTGAAATAAACAGATATGATCTTCTCTTTCAGCTTTCATTACTCCAGTTCTTTTGCTTTCTGACAGAAAAAACTGACATTACAATGTATTATAATACTTTTAGTTCTAATATTTATTCCGCGAAGCTCACAAGCTATGAGTTATTTTAAGATATTTTTAACCTCCCACGAGCCCCCATGCCTTCCGCGAGGACCTGCAAACACTTTTAATATGAGTAAGAAAAGTTTTGTCTTTTACAGTTTCGATAGAATTTTTCACGACCTGTTCAATATTCATAAGCATTTTTTTTAAATTAAATGAGTGTTTTCCAAAAATGAATACTAAAAATGAATTTCAATTTTTTTCTAATTTTGACCTTTTTTAAGGTCCAAAGGAAAGCTGAGATGTTTCTTTTGAAGAACTTGAAGGTAATTAGTGGTCCGAAAATTTTTTATCTATACAAAAAAGCATCAAGTACTTTTTTTGAAAATCAAATCTGTTTTTATGATTCAAAACTCTTTCTAAATCTAAAAGATATCTGGTCTTCTACATTTTCGAAAGGAGTTTTTACGCCCTTTCTAATGATCACAAGTATTTTTTGAGAAAACACTTTGACCTTTAAAGGTGAAGTTCAAATATAAATTCCACTTTATTTCGAATTACAACCATTTTTCTCCTTTTGGGTTTGAAATAAGGCTGAGATTTCTTCTTTAACGACTTTGAGGTTAAAAGGTGTGCAGACAATTGTTTATTTATGAAAATAAGCGTGAAGTGCCCTGGCGCTCCCCGTAATTCAGGAGCTCGTCCTCCAGAGTACTTCACGTTTATTTTCATGAACAAATAATTATTATCCCATTTTTTCACCTCCAGCTTCTTGAAGAAGAAAACCTCAGCTTAATTTGAAGCCTAAACTAAAACAAAAAAATTGTGAAAATTCGAAAATAAGTGGAATGTAGTTTCGATCCTCATTTTTGAGGGTGAAATGCTTATATTTTGAAAAAATGTTTATGATCAATGAAAAAAGCGTGAAGAAATCCCTTTTAAATTGTAGAAAACCATATTTTTTCATTGATATTAGAAGAGTTTTGAATAATGAAAACATATAGTGTCCTCAAGAAAACTGTCTAGCGCTTGTTCTCATAAATGAACAACTGTCAACCCACTTTTTAACCTAAAGTTTCTGAACGAAAAAAATTTTAGCTATCTTTTAAGCCCAACTGTAAACAAAAAATTGGTAAAAACTTGGAAAAAGTGAATTTCATTTCCTACTTTATTTTTGAACCTCAATTGTTTGTTTGAAAAAATGCTTATTATTGTTTAAAGGGGCGCAAAAAATCTTATCCTATCTAAAGACGCCACGGTAAATATTTGTCCTAGTGGCAAGAAAACTTTTTTTCATAAATTGACATTCAATAAGATTACACTTTGCCGAAGTTTGATTCCGATCGAAGGACTTTTGTTTCTCATGGGTGGTTCTCCAGAGCGGGGCTGTTTTGATAAGAATATCTTTTCCATTAATATTTCAATTTTTTCGCATTTGTGCATAGGTATTGACACTAAAAGGGTAGCCCTGAAAATATTCGAGCCTAAATATTATTTTTAGGTCTTCATTTTCAAGAATTTCGAAAATTATCATCATAACCTAATACTTCTATATGCACTTAGAGGTCTACAGGATATATTTAGCGGACGGAGTTCACGATGTACACATGTTAAATTGAAAACGTCTATTGTGGAATCATAGTCTTTAAGATAAGCTTTTAAAAGGTAATGATAAAAATATTGATTTTATTCATTTTATTTATGAGAAACTTTCCTAAAGTTGATCACTTGTATGTGGGAAACAGAAAGAAGTATATTTTTTGAGGATTTGGATTAATGAATTTGTACAGTACCATATATTATACTTCGTTTGATATACAACTAAATGTGACAAACGAGAACAAATCTACAAAATTTTAGAATGATTAAAAATTTTTCCTGAAAGTCATTACACGGGAAAGCAAAAGTGGCCTCATTGTACAGAACTCCCCATATAATAATTTTTCGAAGTGTCTGAACATCCATCTAGATGGACGCTAAATTTTGTCTATGCGTCCGTCTAGACGGATAAAATACCTCCAAGGAATTTCGTCCGGCTATAAGAGATTCTGACAATACTGGTTTTTAACGCTCGCGAGACTGACAGTCACTGCTCGGAATCGATCGGGAGTGTTAAAATAGGCAAAATTGCGGAAAAAATACAAAATAGGCAACAATGTGACCCCTTTCCAGCTCTAAACACGGGAGCACTCTGCTGTAGCCGGACGAATTATTTTGATAAATTCGTCCGACTACTGGCAGTGTATTGTAGCCCGATGAATTAATTTTGTCAAAAACGTCCGTCTAGACGGACTTGTATCCGCATCCTAAAAGCTAAATTAACTTAAATCTCAACGTAATGTTTGTTCATTCTATTTTTTATAGCACGCTTGTTCTCAACTGAATGCTGATTTAATTACTTTGAACCCAACTAATTCTGGATGGAAATTTACTAAAAAATTGTATACACAAGCTATAGAGAGAGGAGTACATTTTGAAATTAAATATGCAGAAGTCATTCATTCTGCTACCCGAAAATTTGCTATTCACTTTGCTCACTTATTTTATACTTTTGGAAAGAGTAAGGTACCTCAGTGAAATAATAATAATAATAATAATAATAATAATTGCTTCCGAATTTCAAATCCGTATGTTTATCAGAATGTGAAAATCTTAAAAAATATAATTTTGCAGAATGTAATAATATCCAGTGGAGCTAATGATGCAAATCTAATTCGGAATCCCTACGATATAGTAACACTGTATCCTTTTAAAAATATTATCAACTTTCAAAAAACTTCTAGTGCTTCCTGTATTTTAAATAGGTGTACCTGTAGAACTCCATATAATCCTTAACCAAAATTACTTTAGAGGGTCGGTTCTAGGATTAAACGAAGTGAGAGCAAAAGCTTCGATACTGTGGCAATGTAGACAACTCATCTTAAAATCACGTGAGTTCTTCAAACGCTAAACTAATCTAGATAGAAGAAAATTATTATTTTTATATAAAAAATAATCTGTAACAAAACGTATCATTTACAGAAGGAAGAATTTGTGGAAGAACAGCTTTTACAATCAAGTCTGACCACAAGAAAAGTTCTTCAGAAAGTGAAGACAGGGACAGCGAAGGGGCGAATGCTGCTAAGAAAATGAAGCTTTAATCTCTCTTAGTGTCATTCACTTTTTTGTGCAAATCTGTAAAAATTTTAATAATAATGGTCTTCATCGAACATGAATTTATTTTTGATTCAAAACAATGGACTGCACATACCTTTGATTTATATAATTTTAATTTGTTGAAAGGAATATCTTTTTGCAATACAAATCTCGAGGGGTTGATCACTTTTGAAATCTGGTGTACAAGCCTTCGTGAAATCTTTGTAAAATATTTGAAATCTCTTGAAATCCTTGATGTCTTTGTGAAATCTTTAAAATCTTTTGAAATGTTCGATGGCTTTGTGAAATCTTTGAACTCTTCATAAAATCTTTCTGAAAACTTTGGATTCTTTTGAAACCTTTGGCGTCTTTTTGAAATCTTTTGTAATCTATTAAATCT
>JAUMHM010000088.1:681890-694118 GCA_032362435.1 Melikaiella ostensackeni | reverse complement strand
AGGGGGGTAAAAAATCGTCGGAAAATTCCCTTACGTAATATATGGACGACCCCTTTGTGAAATCCATGAACTCTTTGTGAAATGGTTTTAGAAGCTTTTTGTATTGGCATTAGGGTCTTATGATACTTATAAGACCCTAATGCCAATACAAAAAGTTCTAAAAACAATTTTAAAACTTGGATCAATTGAAAACGACATCTTTCGAAAAACCAGCAGACGTCACGATCTTTGTGAAATCTTTTAAGATTGAAAACCTTTGCGAAATCTTTTTAAATCTGGTATACGCTCGAAAGTCGAGTGGTCGCAACCCTTCGAAAAATCTAAATAAAGTTTTGCTCACTTGGGGGATTCTAACTTATCTAGTTTATAATTTTTATTTTCAACTAAAAAATAACGTCCTTCGTATTCTTCAAATCCTCACTTGAAAATAAATATCATTATTGCCGTAAAATAGTTAAAAATTAAAATATTCATCTTTGAAAAAGAAGATACCAGACATTAGTCACAAGTCTCTTTTTATTGCAAAAAGTTTTATAACTGATAATTCAGGCGGACAGGTCAGTGGCTCAGATGTTAACAATAAAACCAGGAAGTCCAGTATTTATAATGAGACGCAAGTATAAAAGATTTAGAAGGAAGTCTATTGATTTAGTTTAGCACATTGCTATAGTTGGTGACTTCAATTAGTAAAGGATCGATACATATCTTTGGCTTAATGTATTCTCATAGAAATTGCAATTTCTAATTCGTCAATTCGAAGTACAAAGTCTCAATACATCGAATGGTAACGGTGATTATCAAGAAAACGTTAGCAGTAGATATCGCTCGTATATTTAAATATTAAATACCGTAAACACTTACTACTTTTATTTGTTTGCAACTCTTTCGTACATTTCACCTTGGGGAATAATAAGTGGTTTACTATTACAATTTATATAATAATATACGATTTACAAACACTGTCACTACTCGGATATACATATTCAATCTAAACTTACTGTGGCAAATTGCGGAAAATAATTTAAACTCCCTTCTTTTACTTTATACAAGGATTTCAACTGACTCGCTGGTCATTAGTTTTACATTATCAACCACGAGACTTTAATTCGTTACTTTAAGTTTCCCTTCTTCAAGAATTGAAATTACTAGGTCGACTTTGTACTTACAATTAGGCTATCAATTACGAAGTAGACGTGTTTTCTAAAGCATATACATATACAATATCAATTTACATTTTAGGGCAATTAAAAAAATTCTCAAGATTTCTATTTCTCACCAAACTCGTTTGGTTAACTCTTAAATTTTGACATTCTCACGCTTAAATTTGTTCAAATTAGTAAAAAGTAGAAAGAGCCCAAAGTTTTGTAATTAACTCTATTTTCAGAGAATAACGCGTTGTTCAGCGCTACGAATCTTAGTCCCATTTTTCTTGCGGAAGAGATAATTTTAATTTAAAGATGTTTAGTATCAAAACATCAATTTCAGTCTTAGGAGCAGGAAGCATCAAATGTTATTTCGTAAATTCGGGAACGCCCAGGAATTAGGCGCCATGGAGATTATAAGAAACTTTTTTCGCATTCCCATCGGAGATAAAAATGCGCTTTGACATGAAGAGACAAAAAATTTTGTAAATTTCATATTAACTATTTCGTTATCTTCAACCAGTCTTGCCTTGCTAGTCGAACTACTCTTGATAAAAACTAAAAAGTTAACAAGATGATGCAGAAATGTTATTTTTTGTATACACTACGTACTTTTGAAGGACTTTTGGCTAGAATCACAGAAGATTATTTTCCAATTTGAATCTCAGAAACTACTTGAGATAATTTAGCAACTACCAAAAATTTTCATCATTTTCACATTTTGATCTTCTATAATATTGAATTTATTAATTCCAAATCAAAAACATATATCGAGTTGAATGAAACCAAAAAAAGTGCTCTAAAAGTTAATAAAAAAAATTATTTTCACATAAATGAGTGATCTGAATCTTTGAAAACTACGTTTTATTTCTTAAATGGACTAAAAAATGAATGATATTTCAAGAAATCAGAAAAAAACCTCTTATGCATTACTTTCATCGATGCTTACATTTGTATTACTCACAACACTAACTAGCTAAGTCCGGGAAGATATTATTTCTACAGGCTAAATATTAGTGTGGGTCGGAAAAAAATTGGAAATCAACCACAACCTAGTCCTACAAAATTTCAGTTTGATTACTACATAATATTTGTTTTTTTCGTAACCTTCATAAGATGCCTGATTTTAAAAATTCTTGTAAGATTTCAATATTTTTTTTAGTATTTCTAGGACGAAATCTCTTCTTATAAACCTCAAAAAACTAAAATAACTTTTTAAAAGCTTTGCTAAGTGTCCAAGAAAGTTTTTGAGCATGTAGAAGCTTTCTCGCGCTCAAAATTTACCTAAAAAATTTAAGAAGGCTTAGCTAATTGGAGAAGCTATTAATTAAGGGTTTGGCCACTTTAATTGCCAAAATCTTCCCACTTTTTCAGGTAAATTTCAAGTGCGATAAGCTTTCTAGATACTCAAGAAAAATAAGGATAGATTGCAAAGCCTTTAAAAATAATTTTAGTTTTTTCAGGTTTATAAAAATGAGATTTTGTCCTAGAAAAACTGAAAATATTGAAATATTACAAAAACCTGAAACATGGGCATATTTTGTAGATTACTAAAAAAATAATAATATTAGCAATTTTTGAAAAACTCTGCTAATTACGAATTTTTTGATTATATTTTTGTCCCGTGAAACCTCAGGATATTACTCGATTTATTTCAAATTTTACACAGATTATAAGGAACACAAAATGAAACTTTTCAGTTATAGGCTGTTTTTGATTTCCAGTTTTGTTGGTTTTCAACCTACACTACTAAATATACCACAGATCGTGTCGAACTATTCTTTTCAACATTTTCGCCATCACATCTTAATATTCTACTTGCAAGAGAGTCCATTTTGAAATTACTTTTCTTTCCTATATTTGTACAAACCAACCTTATTTCTTAAAAAAAAAAAAAATGTCTAGCCAATTTCTGACCGGGGATCACTTAAAACTAGAGACTTTGATTTCACTCACTAAGGAATCCTAAAAATTGACTCTCTAGTACAGAAAAATCGGATATTTATGAAGTATTGATTAATCACACGTCTTTAATAAGAATTTAAGAAAAGTATTTCTTGTAATCCTTGAATAAGGGCGCGAATAACCTTCGAAGAAAATAATCACAGTTTGGATGCTGCGATCGGTGATAAGCGAAGAGAGCCCGGTTGTGAAATATAAATGTACACCGAGCTGGGTTACCCTGAAGCAATAAAATTGAAATATACACTCCCCATCATTAGCTTAGACCTCGCAACTATAAACACGGTCATCCAGATGGTCCACATCGCAATATTACACAATATTCTTAATATTTATTACGCCGACAAACTCAATTTAAAATCACATACCAACAAGAGATTACCTTCAGTAAGGTAAGGCGTTCTATTTACAAAAACTCATAAATACAGCGTTATCAATGGCATTGAAAACAAAGTTAGAAATATTTTATGGCATTATACTACTTGTACTTTGGTATTGACCCGTATTACGGGACACATTTAATTTTGATCTTTCCCTCTTTCGTGATATTACCGATGAAAAAAGAAAGATATCAATGATGGCTAAAAAGTCCTTTACAAAATTTGCGCCAAATCAGTTGAAACTTGGGGGGGGGGGGGGGACCTAGCCGCTAAATACGTTGATGGTGAAAGGAACATACAAAAATCCCAAGATTTACTCATTTCCATTTCAACAAGGAGAGCTTTTGTTACAAAAGGAAAACTCGCTTCGATATCGCACTCGCGTTTCTTATCAATCTGGCACATTAATACCGCTCGTGATTCAATAAACGTACTGAGTTTATCCGCCGATACTATAGATGTGATTCAATACAAGCAAAAAGACTAGCTAAAGTACAAGCCTCTGCAAAAACATTGAGGCTAATTTAATACAAAGAGTCAAGGGATTTCTTTTACATTTCAGAAGCCCAGACTCTTTCGCAAAATATACGGAGCCTACTATTTAAATATTCAGTCCAGTTTTAAAAATTGATAACATCCTAACTTCCAGTTTTCAAACTCTGAGTGTTTAGAGTTCGGATTCATATCCGGATGATAAATATGGTAAGATTCGAATTATTAATTTAATTCGGATTCCCGGTTTTTACATTCTCAGAGTTTGATTGATTAATGATGCATTTTCGCTTTTTCGAAAGAAGCGATCTTGTCTAAGTTCTACTCAAGACGTTCATTCAGGTTTCAAGTATTATACACACGAAAAAAAAGTCAATAATGTTTTATAGTTTAGTTCGCCGTAAATGTGGCACTGATTGGCAAGTAGTAATTGGCGAATAGAAGTTGATTAGTACGTTAGCACAATGATTTACGAAGAAGTCTTGGAATCCTTTTCTCTTAGCTGACAACTAGTTTCTTGGGACTTTGCTGAACACAATATTCACCTAAAATTGCACTGACCACTTTGATTTATCTGAGGGTTGTCTGATGTCTTCATCTGTTCGTTGGTGTCAGACATCGGGTCGTCTCCGTTTGTCGCAATCCGACTCGGCGATGGACTATCTACAGGTTGAAAGGAAAAGCTAGGGGAATCTGCACTGGATAGGGATTCTGGGGTTCCTACAGAACTTATGGTCCCTGGAAGTGGACTTGCCATTGCATCTAATCTGAAAATAAAAGTATTCTAATACTTACAATATTTTAAACGATAAATTACAGAATAAGAATTTTAAACAAAACAAAAAATAAAAAAATAAAAACAAATCGTCGTCCTAAAGTTATATTACACCATGTCCCTCAACTGTCAAACTGAGAAAATGAAGTTCAAAGTTTGACGGTATTATACTTAAATCAAAAATAATGCGTGATCAAGAAAATATTAGCACAAATTTTAATACTATTATGAATGTATTTTAGCTAGGAAAATTGATTTTGGACATGGCATAATATGAGGTTAAAATAATTCACTTTTTCTCAGAATTATAGTATGACACGTCCACAAAATATTTGTAATTGGACTATTTATAATATTATTTTCAGTAAAAAGTTAAACAGAATGATAGCAGATGATAGTTTACTTTATTCTATTGTATTTCATATCTTGAATGAAATGAGTTATTCCCAAATTATTGACTTTCGAGTAATATTCCGATGGTTACTTTTTAGGTTAAACATATTATTGAAACTTGTTATTACTTAAATTGAAATTAGGTTATCCATAAAAAATATGTGCTAGGAAGTTGGCGATTTTTCACTTATAACAATGCAAAAAAGGACATGACGCAATATAATTCTAACTTTTAATTAACGTCACTATTTTAATTAAGAATTGCAACAGCTTAGAGAATAAATTTACAGGAAATTTTTTTTCAAAAACAAAGTTTAACACTTACTGAACCTAAAAATAACAATGGTTCAAAATTTTCAAAAAGTGGACATAGCATAGTACAACTCTAGGGCGACGAAATTTCTGATCTTTTACCGGTTAACAAAAATTTTTACAGTTTATCAAAATTAAAAAATTAAAACTTTCAAACTTGAAAAATTGTTCGATTCAAGTATTGAATACTTAACTACAAAATCAAAGAATTCAAGGCATCAAAACTTTTCTGAATTTAAATTATTAAACAAATTAAATCAAATTAAAAAAATTTTAAATCACCAATGTGCCAAAATTTTTATAATGTAAAATTAAAAATAGAAGCCCTTTAATCTATGGCGAATTATTTCTCACCTACCATCTATTCTGGCGACTTATAGCTCTGTTAATAACATTAAAATTTTTCTTTCCACTACACTCTTGATAGGGTTTGTATAACCTTTCCATTATTCATAAGCATTGTTTGAAAAAAATGTGACTTTCAAAAATGAAGAACAAAAATGAATTAGATTTTTTTAGAATGAAGTGTTATTTTCTTACTTTTTTTTTTGTTTGAAAAGAAAGCTTAGGTTCTTCCCTTTAAATACCTTCAGGTTGAAAAATGGACATGTTATTATTTTTTTCGTAAACACAAGCGTTCGGTAGGTTTTGTGCGGATACCATATGAAGAACCCTATCGAAACTGTAGTGAGAACAAAATTTTTATAATTGATATTAAAAGAGTCAGAATAATATTTATATATCAAATAAAAATGAAAATATTTTTTCCGCCTTCATTTTTAATTTTAAATTGGAATTATAAAAATTTCTGTTTTTGCATCACACTTTTTAAAATTCTCTTATTTTGATCTGAAGAGTGAAATTCCATGCAAGGGGAAAAACTTCAAGTTGCTTCAGGTGGGAAACAAAAAACAAGCGAATAGCATGCGGAAACATAGAATTCGAAGATTATTATCATTACTTTTTACGTAAAGATATCGGAAATGTTAAATTGACATGATTTAAAAAATATCCAATTCCAGTCACACAGATGTCAGTTACTTTTTTGAAATGACGGCCTGATTTTGAAAGGTTATTCATCATATTGTTTTATGTTAAGTTTTTAAAAAAATGATATTCTCGAAATCGATACGATCATCCAAGAATATGTTAAACAGGAAAAGACTAAATCTGTAATTTGCGTACATTCAGTGACTTCATACATTTCGAACAACACAACTTCAAGTTACCTAAATATCGAAAACTCGACAAGTCCATTTTGATAGTATATAATTAAATTTCATCATCCGCCTTTTTGAATCTAAAAATCATCAACTTGGATGAATAAACATTCTCAAATGCGATAAATAAGTTTGAAATTAAACTTTACCTGGGTGAATTCGAAATGACTAAAGAAGAGGTTCTTTTGGCTGGAGGTTGTAAATGTTGGTCGGTGATTTCGTCCAGTTCGAATTTTCTTTTTACTGGACCAAGGCAACTGGGACGAATTGCTATTGGACTCAAGCTGCGTCTTAAAATAATAATATTAACAATTAATCACTCTAATTGAAAATTTGATATAATTGGTACTCAAGAAGTTTATTCTAAAGGAATGAATCAAATTACCTCGTAGCAAAAGCCTTCCTCGTTGGACTAGGTGATAAACTACTCTTCCAGTTGACCATATGAATGCCAGGCGAATAACACTGACGTTGACCAAGGCCTGACCTCGTTGGAGAAGGCGACGAGCACAATGGCGGCCCGCCGCCTGATAAATTCAAGTTGAGTGGATCGAATACCCTTTTCGTCATTAGTTTTTCTGACTTATTCAATTGCTGTGTCGATGATTCGGATTCTTTGAAAGTCAAGCCCTCTGCTTCAAGAGTCAAATCTTCCCATGATTGCGATATTTGCATTGCACTGTGAATTTCCTTCTCGTGTGCTGCTTCTCGCCCAGCAACATCAACACACTCTTCTTGCCTTAACTGACTAACGCGAGGAGTTAACCTAGGAATACTGCCAGAACTCTAAAATGAAAGATAAATAAATGATTACTTTAAATTTCTGGGAAAACAGATTTTTAAGTATTCAAGTAAATGCTTCAAACCTGAAAAATAATTCCTTGCCTAAAAAATGACGCTAATAAAAATCTTAATTTGAATGGGTTGGTGAAGGCGATATATTAGAGTTTAGTTTCACAGATTGTGGAAGACTCTTCGGATTGATCAGTACCAGTGATAATACAGATTAAATTTAGAATAACTGATTAATAAAATATAACTTCAGCATTTATAATACTGATAAAATTCTAGATAGATAAATTAATTTTCAGCTTATTCAGAGAGATCGGAGGAGAATGGAGGATTTTATTTGAAAGAGCTATTTTTTATTATAAAAATAAGATACTTTTTAACTCTAAGATTTATGACTTTATAGCATAATCTAAGAAAGCAATTATTTTAAATTTATCTAAAGAAAAATATTAATTCTTACACTTGTACTAAAACGTCTTGTGCGTGGCGTACTGGAGAAAACATTAAATGTTGATACAGCATCCCTGAAAATACAAAAATTTCCAAAACTTAACGCTGAATTCGAAATTTAGAGGCTGAAATTTAAAGATAATAATTCAGCTTGTTGAATAAAGGTGTTTACGTGTCTTATCAAGAAAAAGTATACTAGTCCAGTATTCTTTTTCCTTGCGGAAATGTTTTTGTTCAATTTTAAAGTATACGAATAACAGCAAAGTGGATTTCAAATACATATTTATGTTGCATGACTTACAAGGATAGAAAAAATCATTTTTAGATTTCATTCTGCATTTTCGTAAAACTTTTGAAGGTTGAAAGTTCTGAAAATTATATGCACAACACTAAGAGTCTTGAAATTCTAAGGATCCGAAACTGAAAATATTCAAATTGGCACACATCTAAATGGCAAACATCTGGGGGTTGTACTGAGGACGAGAACCTAAATTTGAACTAATATTAGCGCTAGTTTAGTATTATTTTGAGAGTGAAGGAAGCCTTTTAATTTTAATAGATGAAATACTGTTAATTTTTGAACAATTTAAATTTGAAAACATACAATTTTGAATGGTTCAATTTAGAGCGGGCAATTTTCCTGGGCTTATTCGGTAAGACCCTTTGAAATTAAAAAATGTAAAGTTATCTGCATTATCATCAATATTGAAGACGTATCTCTCTTCTGGGTCGCTTTTTAACGATTATAACGTAAACTGGTTAAAAAAATCATACATAACTACAAATTTTGACAAAAGCCCCGGTAAAGCAGGGTGTCTACCAGGCGGATCATTTTAAATTCCCGGTAAATGATTTTTTTTAATTTCAAGAGATTTCTAAACATTTGAAAAGATTTTAAAAATTCCTGATTTGGAACAGCGAATTTTGAAAAAGAATTATGTTGGAACATCAGATAATTTTTTATCATAAGAATTATAATTCTGAATTGAAACAGAGAATGTTGTAAAAGGATTATGATTCTGAATCTGAATAGTTATTTCTTTTTAAATTCCTTTCTTCTAAATCAGAATTAAAATAATTTACCAAAATTCCCGCACTGCATAAAAAATTCTCTATTCCAAGTCAAAATATAATTCATTATGGAGACTCCCTGTCCAAGAGTAAAAATTATAATTCTTAACGAAATTTCCTGTTCTAAAGTGAACCTAAAATGAAAATTACAATTCTTCACGAAAATTCTCTGTTTGAAAGTAAAAATTATAATTCTTTACGGAAATTCTTTATTTGAAAGTGAAATTATAATTCTTTATGGGAATTCCCAGTCCCAAACTCTAAATTATAATTTTTTACGGAAATTTTCTGCTCCAAGTCACAATTACATTTATATCAAAAAGTTTCTGTTCCAAGTCAGAAGTATGCTTGATGACAACATTTTCTATTATAATACAGAAATATAGTAACTCCCTGTTTCCAAATTTGGAAGAGGGAAGTTTCTAATTCTGGCAAATTTTTAATTGCAAATACAATTTTTGAATTTAAACAAATTCTGATTTGGAACAAGAAACTTTAAAAAATCTGACGAATTCTAACTTGGTACAGGGACTGTTTTTGTAAATTCCCTTTTTATAAATTACAATTAAAATTCTTCTTCAAAATTCCCGCTCCATGTAAAAAATTCCCTGTTTCAAGCTAAATTATAATTCTTTACGGAAATTCCCAGTTCTATCTCAGAATTATAATTATTTAAGAAAATTCTAGAATTCCCTGTCACAAAGGAAAAATAATAATTCTTTATGGAAATTTTCTGCTCCAAGTCACTATTAAATTTATTTCAAAAAAACCCCTATTCCAAGTTAGAATTTATTATATTTTTTATAATATTTTATATAAAGAATTTTGTAATTCCAACAAATTCTGATTTGCAACAAAAAAGAATGTTTAAATTCAAACAAATTCCGATTTGGAACAAGTTAAATTATAATTCTTGACGGAAACTCTCTGTCCTAAAGTAAAAATTATAATTTTCAAATTTTTCTATTCTACAGTGAACCTAAAATGAAAATTATAATGTTTTACGGCAATTCCGAGTTCTATCTAAGAATTATGATTCTTTTAGAAAATTCTTTAATAAAATTCCCTGTCCCAAAGTAAAAATTATAATTCTTCACGAAAACTCCCTGTCCTAAACTTAAAATTATATTTCTTTACTAAAATTCCATGTCCCCACTTGGAATAATAATTTTTTTTCGAAAATTCGTTGTTCCAAGTCAGAATAATTGTCATTCTTTATACGTGATAAAAAAAAAAATTTTTTTTAATGTTCTCTGTTACAACTCAGAATTATACATCTTTTAGAAAATTCCTTTTCTCGAAGTCGAAATTATAAGTCTTTACGAAAATCCCATGTCCCAACTCAGAATTGAAACCTCGACAGAAAGAACGTTGGACCAACACCAGTTTTGTGTCCATAGATTTCTACAGTTATAATTTTTGTCAAATTGTTTTTCTATTCCGCGGAAGTGCTGTAATCACTACAGTGTCAACGAAAATTCGAAAATTGAATTCGGAAAGATATGTCAAAATAGTCAAGCTTATTTACTTCACATTAACCTCAACATTAAAAATATATTTTTCCAAATCCAACTTTAGAAGTTTTAAACAGAGATAAAAACAAAAAATTGCATTTGCTTAAGTGTCGAAAAAAATCCAAAAACTGAATTCGGAAATTTTTAAAAATAATCATCCTTTCTTTTAGAAATAATATATTTTATATTGCCGGCTCTGGACGTTTTACTGCTAGCACTTCTGTTTTATTTTCATTAACTTAGCTTTTCTAGCCTCTCTAGCCCTTTCATTCTTTTCTGCTTGCCATTCTGATAAATTTTATTTTATTTTTCTAACCCTGCTCAAAAGTTCGAATTATAAGTTAGATTTAGGAACGCACATTTTTGAAGTTGAGGTTGATACGAAGTAAATAACTACGACTATTTTAACATTTCTTTACAAATTCAATTTTCACATTTTTGTTGACAGTTTGGCAATTGCAGCGCTTCCGCGGAATAGAAAAACAGTTTAAAAAAAAAGAATAACTCTATAGAACCCCATGGATACAAAACTTGTGTTGATCCAACGTTCTTTCTGCGAAGCTTCAATTAGAGAAATAAAATACATGAAACAACTTTTAATATGCATATTAGTACATTCGAGAGAAAAATCCCGGTTACTGAATCAAATTCCCGGTTTTTTCTTGATGAACAAAATTCCCGGTAACTTCCCGGTTCTCCGGTCAGGTAGATACCCTGTAAACTGAAGGGATTTTCTTGAAGTTCAGTTTGCCAATGCCAAATCTAAATTAAGTTTTCGGAGATTCCGCCTTTTCTAAAAGTATAGGATAATTGTCAAAATGCATGATTTTACATGATTATTTCCAACCTCACTATGTTAAATATGACCATCTGTAATAATAATTACGAACTGTCTACCGTTACGGAATTTTCCGTAAGACCAACCCCTTTCCTGCTCGTTCGATACTTGACCGGGTTAGTCTTACGGAAAACTCCGTAACACTAGTCAGCTCCTAATAATTATCTCGAAATTCATACGGTTAATCGAGTTTAAATTTATTAAAGAGCAAAACACTAAATCTGTAATTTGCGTTACTTTCAAGACTTGATTTTCTTTTTTGAGCAACGCTAGAACTACCATAAAAAACACTTCTAAGAAAATTCCGTGACTTTTCCATGACCAATCAGTTTCCCTGACATTTATGACTTTCATGATTTCTTTGACTGCTGGAGTGACACCCTTAGGTCACAAGAAATTTAAAAAAAAATCCTTGTCACAAATACTTAATTTAAACCGATAAATCTGAGTAAATCCTGAGTGGTCTAATGTTTTGATATCCACTCAATGTTCACCAGCTTCTTAAGAATAGAAAGTAACTTACTGAAGATTCTGAAAACTCGTGAAAAATTGTCTCGAGACAAGTGAAAATATCGTGGAATTATCGAGTGAAAAAATAAATTGCAGGATAGAATCAGCACGTATAGGAAAGGATAGAAAACTAAACGCAAATAATGGAAACTGGGGTCTTTCGCAATTGCGAAATTGTCAAGTCTCGGGGTTGATCGAGAGGCAGGAAAAATGCAATTACCTTGGAGCAGACGTAGACGGAGAGGTAATAGACATAGTGGCACTGATTTCGTTAATCATAGGAGCACTGCAGGACCGTTTAAGACTGACTATCGGACAGTCAACATCCATGGCTGTCACAGTGTTCTGGACATGCATGAAGATCTCTGAAGGTAGTA
>JAUMHM010000088.1:651779-681880 GCA_032362435.1 Melikaiella ostensackeni | reverse complement strand
AGGCACATTGGTATCTGCTAAAAGAGTGTTTACCACAGCAGCTGAGAATGACCGGGAGCCAAGGAAAGCCCAAACTGACGAGAAAAATCAGCTCCACTCTTGGAAAAACGGCCCTGCTAATGACAACTTACGAAGCCCACAACATGTGTTCGCACAAGAGCTCCTGGCACGCATCTGAATTTCTGATTTGCTTTGCTCACTAATTCCAACGAACCGGATTAACCAAGAACATCGACGAAACATAAAAGAACTGGGAGATTGAGTTCATAACGAATGACGCGGCGTTCGTTTATCACAAAAACGTCGAAAACCGACCGATTTGTCGATCACGCTTTCTGCGAAGCTAGAAAACCGGGCTGGGAAACTGAAACACACTTTACACACTTGCAAATCGGGCATCAAGCAAACGCCTCTGTCGATAATGCAGAAATACGTCCCGGCTATAAATGCCTTGAAATATGCAATGGATACGAGATCCCATAATCCGAATTGAAAGCGGCTGTGTCATTAGCTTCACACCTCAGCGCGCCATCGGTCGGTCGATGTACTAATGAGGATTAGCATTCATGTATCACTATATATATAGTATATATAGATATACTCTTAGTGCTGAAGAGCTAAAGTTCACCGATCGACCGATAGCGGCAGTAAATGCCTAAACCCGTTTCAAGTCGCTTCAACTCCTGCACAGCTGATACATGGCAATCGCGTATCCAATATATATTTGAAATTTGTGGACATTTTTTTGTTTGAATTTCCTGCAATTTTGGACTACACAAATTACAAACGTTCCTTAGTGCCTTTTATATAATTTCCCAGATTTTCAACTCGATATCTCAATTCGTGTGGAAGTGAACTGTTGCAGTGCAAAAAAAATGTCGGTAAGGTAGGAATCAGACAAGTTCACATGGCCTTAAGCTTGAACAGAGAATTTTTGTTGATGTCTCATGTCTCATGTTAATATTTAAATAATTTTATTCAAATTTTGATTTTATAAGTTGTGAAAAATGTCTTTCTAGCTCTGCCGGGATTCGAACTCAGATCTTCAGATTGCCGGTCTGGTGATCTTTCCCACTAAGCAACGGAGAATACGAAATTCATTTTTCACAACTTCTTACAGGCGAATTAAGTCGTAATTCCTATAATTGTAAGATACATGTTTTTCGAAGGTCTAAAATCAATACAAATTTGATGGAATGGGTTTTGGCCAGATAAATTTCAGTAACGAAAGTAGATGTTATCGGTTTTTCCTCTACTAGCATAAATTCTTTGTCTCATGTGAATATATTCAAACAATTTTTATTTAAATATTGATTTTATAACTTGTGAAAAAATGAAGACATGGGTTCGAATCCCAGCGGAAATAGGGAGACATCTTTTCAGTACTTATAAAATCAATATTTAAATAAATAAATAAAAATATTTAAATATTGACATGAGAAAAAGAATTTAGGCCAGTAAAGGAAGAACTGATAACATCTTTCATTATTTAAATTTATCTGGTCAAAACCCACTCCATCAAATTTGTATTAATTTCATTTATTATTAAAATATTTTCTATCATATGTATCACAAAAGTGCCTTCTAACAGTATAGTGCCTTTTCTTTAGCAAGTTTCCTAGTTATTTTTGACTTTTAAAAATTTGTTTTTAGCTAGCTTTGAAAAATTTGTTTTTGTTTCCGTAGACTTTTAAATTTGTTTTCACGTACTTTTATCAGTATTTTACTATCTGGTTGGAAACTCAACAATTTCGTTAAAAAGTCATCCCTTTTGGGCAACTGTTCGGATACAAATTAATGGGTTTAAACTATTTCTAATTTAAAATTAAAATCTTTTTTGGTTGAAACATAAAATATTCCACCGTGCATACCAAGAAAGCGGTAACTATATTTTAGATTTGTTACCTGATTTGCAATTGTTTTCTATTTAAATATACATGTATGAAACAATTTATTGTAAATCGGGAGCCAAATCCAAAATATATTTATTTTGGTAGAAAATTCAACTTCTTGGTTTAAAGTTAAACTACTTTGGTAATTTTTTTGTTGATGATTCATCTCTTTGCTTAAAAAATCGTCTTTTTGTTGAAAATTAATTTTTTTGAAATAAAAATTTATCTATTCAATTTTTGGTTGAGAAACGACCTTTGCTAGTCGAAAATTCAACTATTTGGTTGACTTTTTTTTCTTGACCGAAAAATCTTTTTTGGTTGAAAATTCGTCTTTTTGGTTTTTAAATTAATCTCTTTTGGTAGAAATTTAATATTTTTTGGTTGAAAATGCAACTGTTTGGTTCAAAATTAATCTGTTTTAACTGGCTTTGATTTAAAATAAGAATCATTTCTAGTCGAACTATTAACTATCACATTTTTGGTTGAAAATTCAACTACTTGGTTGAAAGTTGAACTGCTTTGTATAAATTCATCTCTTTGGCTAAAAATGTACCTTCTTTGTTAAAAATGCATATTATCGGGTAGACAAATTCGTCTTTTTGGTTAGAAAATTCAACAAATCGGTTGAAATTTTGTTTCTTTGACAATTTAACTATTTTGTATAAAATTCGCCTTTGTGGCTTGAAAATTTAACAATTTGGTTGCATTTTTTTCTCTTTCTGGACTAAAAAATCTTTTTTGCTGAAAATTTGTCTTTTAGTTTCAAAATTCATCTTTTTGGTTAGAAAGTTAATCTTTCTTGATAAAAAAATTAACTGTGCGGTTGAAAATTAATGTGTTTTAGCTGAGGATTAAACTATTTTCTTGATAATTCGTCTTTTTTGTTCAAATTCATCTGTAGAAGGTTCATCATTTTCATTGAAAATTGGTGTATTTTGTCGAAAATTCGCCTTTTTTGGTAGAAAATTAATCTTATTCTTGGTTAAAAATTCTTTTCTAAGCTGAAAATTAAACTATTTGGTTAAAAATGCATCTATGTTGCTAAATATGCAATATTTTTATCTGAAATTCTAGGAATTTAAAGCGTTTCAAAATGAATTTAATATAGTACCTACATGTACCTAACAATTTTATTTAAAAGAATATCTTTCAAGACGTCTTATTTCTAATTTCTTAAATTTCTATTTATGATTGTTAAAAAAGGAATCGAAACTTTTTTAAAAAGGGGGATAAGTGGAAAATTGGATCAAAATTCTAGATTTTAGGTACTTTAGGGGATTTTTCAAATTCAAGGGGGTGAAGGGGAAAAATGGATTAAGTAAAGAATATGGCGGACTGTGAGCCCTGTACTGTTTGATGCGAAAAATTTGTTTTCTATCACTTTGACTTCTTTAATAATTTGAATTTAGCGCCTTTTCTAATTTGACGCGATAAATTTTGCCGCGAAATTCAAATAAGGTGAGTATAATTCGAGTATTTTTGAATAAATTTAACTATTTGAGCGATCACAATTTGAAATAAAATGTAAAGAGAAGACATTTTTACTTTGAAAGTTAATAAAAATAGAATATACGATTCTTTAAATCCTAATTCAAAATGCTCATAAATGCTCATTAAATTCTCAAAGCTCAACTTGAACTATTTAGAACACTATAAATGCCCAAGAATTTATGCTTAGCAAACGGACTTTATTATTTAAATAAATATATACCATAATCCATACGAATATTTCTTACAAACACACTCTAGAGTGAATTAAACCTATACTTTATTTTAATTATATACTGTTAGGGATCACAGCGGTTCAATTGTTCAATTTTACGTAAAAAAAGGGGATTTTATTTATTATTAAGAATTTTTTTATTATATGGGTATCTCGTGAATATTAAACGAAAGTGCCTTCAAACAGTAGCGCATTTTTTCAGCAAGTTTTTTAATCCTTTTTGTGTATTAAAAATTAATTTTTCGCTAGCTTTGAAAAATCTGTTGAACACTTCAGCACTTTCTACTGATAAAAATTCATCAGAAAAAAAAATTCAAGAAGATCAAAAATATAAAAATAATTAAACAATAGAACTGAAAAATGCATCAGTAGATAGATTTTGATTTCTTATTCTCATCAATTTTTTCCTAGTGCATGTATTCTTTTCAATACTGAATCCTGAGTTGTTCAAAGTATTTTTCTAAGTAAGCTAAAAAGAAATAATCTAAAAAACATAAAAATGACTTTTTAAAAAATCTACTTTTCCTATTTCCTGTTTCCTTAGAATTAAAAATTTGTTTTTAATGTATTTTAATCAGTATTTTATTATTTGGTTGAAAATTCAACAATTTTGTTAAAAACTTATCATTTTTGTTAGAAAATTTAACAATTTGATTGAAAATAAACTTTTTCCTTAAAAATTCATAATATCAAGTTGAAAATTCAACTGTTTTGTAGAAAATTCGTCTTTTTGGCTTGAAAAGTCACTAATTTGGTCTAAATTTAATCTCTTTTGGTTAAAAATGCAACTGTTTGATTGAAATATCAACTATTCTTCTATGCAAACCAAGAAACCGGTAACTACATTTTTGATTTGTCACCTGATTTGCAATTCTTTTCCATTTAAATATATTAGAAACAACTGTGAAACGGGGACGAAATCTAAAATGTAGTTATCGCTATCTTGTTTTGCACGTCAGTATTATATTTTTCATTGAGAATTCATCTTTATTCAATACAAAATTCAACTAGTTGGTTGAAAGTTAAAGTAGTTTGTTGAAAATTTATTTTTATTGAAAATTCGTTTCTTTTTTGTTGAAAATTAATTTTTTTTTTAATGAAAATTTAGCTGTTTCATTTTCGGTTAAGAAATGATCTATTTTAGTCGAAAATTCAACTATTTGGGTAAAAAATTCAACTCTTTGGTTGAAAATCAACGTTCTTGTTGAAAATTCATCTATTTGGTTGACATTTTTTTTTCTTGGCAGATTAATCGTTCTTGATTGAAAATTCAACTATTTGCTTGACTTTTTTCTTTAATTCTTGACTGAAAAATCTTATCTGGTTGAAAATTCAACTCTTTTGGTAGAAAATTGAACTGTTCTGTAGAAAATTAAACAATTTGGTTGACATTTTTTTTCTTTCTTGACTTGAAAACCTTTATGGTTTGAAAATAAATCTCTTTTGGAAAAAATTTAATCTTTTTTAGTTAAAAATGCAACTGTTTGGTTCAAAATCAATCTGTTGTCGCAATTAAAATTAAAATTTTCTTTGGCCTAATTATCAACTATTATATTTTCCGATGAGAATTCATCTTTTTTGAATTCGTCTTTGAAGCCCTAAATGCTCTAAAAACAGAGAAAATAGGGTGATTTTTCGCGGAAATAGGGAAATAATAGGGGAATAATTTCTTTTAAATAAAATTAGTATATAGGTACCAAATTCGTTTTAATATGAAATGCTTAATAAATTCCAAGTCAATATGTAATGCATTTTCAACAAAATAGTTGAGTTTTCAACCAAAAAGACCTTAATTTTCTACCAAAAAAGGTGAATATTTAACCTCAAAAAATGATTTTTGAACCAAATGATTTAATTTTCATTACACAAAAAAATTAATTTTAGACCAAACAGTTGCATTTACAACCAATTAGTTGAACTTTCAAGTAAAAGAGAGGAGTTTTCAACAAAATAGTTAAATTTTTAATCTACGAAGATAAATTTTCACCCAAATGGTCGAACCTTAGAACAAAAAATATTAAACATTAGCCACAAACAGTGGCATTTTTAAACAAATAGTTGAATCTTCAAGCCAAAAAGACGAATTTTTTTGAAGACAGTTGAATTTTTAGCCAATAAAGATGAATTTTCAACCAATTGGTCAAATTCTTAAACAAAAGAGATCAAACTTTAATCAAAAACAGTTGTTTTTTTAACCAAATAGTTGAATTTTCAAGCCAATAAGACGAATTTTTTATAAGACAATTGAATTTTTAATCCAAAAGGACGTATTTTCTATCTAAAAAGATGAATGTTTAACAAACCAGTTCAATTTTCGACCAAAAAAGATGACACTTTAACACAATAG
The DNA here is from genome assembly GCA_032362435.1 of Melikaiella ostensackeni. Classification (NCBI taxonomy): domain Eukaryota; kingdom Metazoa; phylum Arthropoda; class Insecta; order Hymenoptera; family Cynipidae; genus Melikaiella; species Melikaiella ostensackeni. The sequence goes on along the minus strand of JAUMHM010000088.1, from coordinate 675,918 downwards.
TTGAAAGTTTGACAAAATGATTAAATTTGTAACAAAAGAGTTGAATTTTTATTTTGAAATGATGAATCTTCAACAATAAAAATTAATTTTTGACAAAGAAGTTCAGCTTTCAACCGAGTAGTTGAATTTTCAATCAAAAAACATTAATCCTAAACTAAAAATACAATAGTGTATATTTTAACCAAAAAAAGATTTTAGTTTTAAATCAGGAACAGTCACATTGAACAAAAAAAGATAAATCCTCAACGAAAAATGTAATAGTTGATATTTTAAACGAAACAGATTCTAATTTTAAATCAGAAAATGTTGAATTCAACCAATGAAGATGAATTTTCAAGAAAATAGTTGAATCCTCAACCAAAACAGATTAATTTTCAACCAAAAAGTTGCACTTTTAACCAAGAAAGATTTTTTATTTATTCAAGAAAAAAATATCAAAAAAAGTGTTGAATTTACAGGCCAAAAAGCGAAATCTCTGGAAAAAGTTGAATCTTCTACCCGAAAATATGAATTTTTAACAACAAAAAAAAGACGAATTTCCAACAAAACAGTTGAATTTTCAACCCAAAAACATCAATTTTCAACCAAAAAAAAAACGAATTTTCAACCAGAGAGCTGGATCTTCAACTAATAAAATGAATTTCTAACAAAGTATTTCAGCTTTCAACTAAGTACATAGTTGAATTTTCATCTAAAAACAGTCAATTTTCAACCAAAAACATAATTATTAAATTTTCAGTTAAAAAATTAATGTTCAAAGAAAAAGAAAAGAATTTTCAACCAAGCACTTAAATCTTCATCCAACGAAATAAATCTTCAACAAAGTAGTTCAACTTTCAACCAAGTAGTGGAAATTTTAACTAAAAAAGACGAAATCACAATGAAAAATTTAATAGATTAATTATTAACTAAAAGCGATCAATTTGATGTAAACTGGATCTTTTTTTTTGTTGAAAATTAATTTTCAACCAAAAAAAAAAAGAACGAATTTTCAAAAAAATAATTAAATCTTCAACCAAATAGAAGAAATTCTAACCAAAAGAGATGAATTCTGAAAAAAAAATATAACAGTAGAGTTTTCAATTAAGAAGTTGAATTTCCTTATTGGGTTCTATTAATTCAGTTCGCATTTGAGCGAAAAAACGAGAAAAAGCGAAAATAGGGGAATTAGTTTCTTGAAAACAGGGGCAAAAAGAGGAATTCTTTAAGAACCGGTTAAAGAGGGGAATAGGGGATAATAGATTGTGAGGTCTATATTTAAATGCTTTACTTGTAAAGTAAAATAACTAATTTTCACTTTTTCAAGCATTTGAAAAAATTGTTATTCACATTTATATTTTCCATGTGTGATGTCACATCCTGCGTTTACCCCCCCCCCCCCCCTCCTACACCACAAATCGTTACAAAATCTGTTTACCCCCCATTTTTCTGGCAGTGTGACGTAGATTATGAACGGCCCCTTGGGTGAAACAAGGGGACGGACTGTGATCCCTGCACTGTTTGGTGCGAAAAGTACGTTTTCTATTACTTTGACTTCTTTGATAATTTGAATTTAGCGCCTTTTCTAATTTGAGGCGATAAATTTTCCCGCGAGATTTAAATAATGTATATATAATTTGAATATTTTTAAATAAATCTAACTATCAGGCGATTATGATTTGAAATTAAATATAAACAGAAAGAAACTTTTGCTTTGAAAGTTAATAAAAATAGAAAATACGATTTTTTAAATCCTAATACAAAATACTCATAAAGGCTCATTTAATTCTTAAAGCACATAAAGGTCGAGCATATTCTCATGCTTTCGAGAATATGCTCAGTAGGGCGGAGCAAAAAAAAATTAAATTCAAATTCAGAGGGGGGCCAAAAGTTGTAGTTGGTCACGGATCTCCCACGAAACATTACGGATAAAAAAATGTATATCTTATGTTCTCACAACCACGATAAAGCTCAAAATAACGAATAATAGCGAATTTTTGGTTATTTTGGAACAAAATCAATTTTTTAATGGATGAAAAGTGTTCTTAAAATTAGTATTTAAGTCTATAATTTTCCTCCGTATACCATGCAGCAACAAAAAAACAGATACATCGTAAATCGTTATTAATGTTGAAAAACGGAGAAAAATCATGTTTTTACTTGATTAAATGATATTTTTCTTATTGGTAAAGATTTTTTTCATTGATGCAAAAGGGTTCTAAAAGTTAAAACTTACACCTACAATCATCCTCAAAGCTTCACAGCAAAAAGATGTTACTTTCATAAACGATTTATATTTTAGAAAATAGTTGATCTTTAAACCCGAAAAGATGAATTTTCAAAAAAAAATATATATATTTATTTTTTTAACCAAGAAGGATGAATTTTCAACGAAAGAAGATAAGATCTCTATCATGAAAGATGAATTTTCAATCCAAAAAGACGAATTTTTTAGAACAAAGTTGAATTTTTAACAAAAAATTTATTTTCGACCAAAAAAGATGAATTTTTAACCAAAGAAGATTACTTTCTTGCCATAAAAGATGAATGTTCTACAAAAAGATCATTTTCAACCAAGAAAGATAAATTTTTAACCAAATAGTTGAATTTCAAAAAAAAAATCAACCAAACAGTTTCTTTCCAAACCAAATAGTTGAACTTTCAAGCAAAAGAAACGAATTCTTTAGAAGACTGTCGAATTTTCAATCTGAAATTTTGAATTATTTCTCAAGCATGAAAGATGAATTTTTAACAAAAAAAAACTGATTTTTCAAGACAAGAAGAACAATTTTTTAGAAGAGAATTGAATTTTCTACCTTAAAAATTTGAATTTTCAACAAAGAAAGATGAATTTTTTACCAAAAAAGATGTCTCTTTGACCCGAAAAGATAAATTAAAACAAAATTAACTTAATAGCTAAATTTTGAACCTACAAAAATAAGTTTTCAACGAAATGGTAGAATTTTCAAACAAAAAGGTTAAACTTCAATCAAAACAGTTGAATTCTCAGAACAAAAATTTCAATCAAAAAGTTGCATTTGCAGCCAAATTGTTGAATTTTCAAGCCAAAAGAACAAATTTTTATAAGACAGTTGAATATTTAACCTCAAAAATTTGAATTTTCAACAATAAAGTTATTTTCAACAGAGAAAGATGAATTTTTTGCCAAAAAAAATGAGTTTCCTAAGCGGGAAGATGAATTTAAAACGAAAAAAATCAACTAAACAGTTGAATTTGCAACCAAATTGTTGAACTTTCAAGCAAAGAGGCGAATTTTTAACCAAATAGTTGAATTTTAAAACAAAATAGATATAACTTCAACCAAAAAGAGTTATATCTTCAACCAGTTAGTTGAATTTTCCAATTAAGAAGATGAACCTTTTAGAAGATACTTGAATTTTCAGCCTGAAAAGTGGAATTATAAAAAAATATATACTTTTAACCAAGAAAGATGGATTTTCAAAAAAAAAAAAACTTTTCCACCGAACAGTTGAATCTATAACTAACTAGTTGAACTTTAAAGCATTAAAGTCCTTAGAATTTCTTGACATTTTTTTAATCTCTTAGGATCTTTTGAAATATCCTAAAATATTTTTAATTCTTTAAAATCTTTGAAATCTTTTAAAATACCTTGAAATATTTTAAAATCTCTTTGTTTCTTTGAAATTTTTTTAAATCCATTAAAATATTATAAAATCCCGTAAAATTAAATGAAATCTATTGAAAATTCTTTGATATTTTTTTAAATACCCTAAAGTCTCTTAAAACCCTTAAAATCCCTTTGAATTTTGAGAATCTTTGAAAATTCCTTGGAATCTTTTAACATTCATCAAAATCTTTGGAAATCCTTTGGAATCTTTTAAAATATCCTAAAACCTTATAGGACCCATAAAATCCTTCCAAATCTTCCGAAATTCTTTAAAACTGAATAAAAATTTTTTAAATACCTAATAATCATTAAGATCCTTGACAATTCAAATTTTTTAATCTCTTAGGATCTTTTAAAATATACTAAGAAAAGTATGCTTTTGAAACCCCTTGAAATTTTGTAATATCTTGAAAATTTCTTGAAATCTTTTAAAACACCCTAAAATCATTAGAATCCCTTGAAATCCTTTTAATTCTTGAAATTTATTAGAAATTCCTTAGAATCTTTCAAAATATCTTAAAATATTTGAAAATCTTCAAAATCTTTGAAAATACCTTGAAATATTTTTAATTTTCTTCAAATCTTTGAAATCCTTTGCATACCATGAATTCTTGTGAATAATTTCTTTGAAATACGTTAAAATGTCATAAAATCCCTTGAAATCCCGTGAATTTACATGTAATCTGATCATATTCCTTGAAATCCCTTTCAAATCCCTTCAAATCCTTGAAATCTATTGAAAATTCATTAGAATATTTTTAAATATTCTAAAATCTTTGAGATTATTAAAAATCTTTGAAAATACCTTGAAATATTTTCAGTTTTATGAAATCCTTTGAGATCCTGGGAAATTGACTCAAATACGCTACTGAGTGCCTTTAAAATGCCTTAAAATTATTCAATCCTTCGAAAATTTAATAAAATCCCTTGAAATCCGTCTTAATTCCTTAAAAATCCTTTGAAACATTTAAAAATCGTCTGAAATCCCTTGGGATCTTCTAAAATATCCTAAAATCTGATCAATTCCATGAAATCCTTCCAAATTTTCCGAAATTCAAGGAAACTCTTTAAAACCGTATCGAATTTCAGAAATCATGTTATAATCCCTAAATTATTTTAAAATATGTTCAAATCTTTGGAATCCCACGAAATCCCTTAATTCTTGTGAAATTTTTTGAAATACATAGACACATTATAAAATGTTCAGATTTTTTTTGTATCTATTGAAATCCCTTAAAATCTCTTGAATCCCATAAAAATTCGCATTCTATGAAGTACCTTGTAATCATAAAAAGTACCCTGCGACCTTTTAAATCCTATGAAATCCTTCAAAATCCTTATAAAGTTTAGGAACATTTTTGCAATCTCAGACAAAAAATTTTAATCTCTTAAAAATTCTTTAAATCTAAGAAATAATATCAAATCCCTCAAATTGTGAAATTTCTTGATCTGCCTTAAAATCTTTTAAAATTTCTTAAAACGTTTGAAAGCTTTGAATATTTTTTTAAATAATCAAAATCCTTGGAAATCCTATGAATTCGGTTAAAGACTTTTGGAATCCTTTGTATTACTTTTAAGTCCCTTGACATATGTTGAAATCCTTGGAAATGTTTCATATTTTTTGAAATATTTTGAAATATTTAAAAAAAATGTGCAGGAACGCTTTTAGGGCCAATATGTAGGACTTTTACTGGACCTGTTAGTAAATCCCAGTCCACTTCTGCTAAAATTCACCTAAATTTAAATGAATTCTTCAACATTTCAAATTTACTCAATTGAAGATAAAGTCAAGTGTCAACCCATGTGAAAATTTCTTTACCCTAGCCCAATCCTAATTTTTGGATTTTTTCAAACCTCGAAGAGAAAATTTGTTTCTCATGCTGAAGAAGTTATTCCATAATTTTTCAAATTTTTTCAAATTTTCATTTCAAATTTTTTCTTACCTATGCTAAATTTAAAGAACATTTTACAAAAATTAAAACATTTTTCCATTTTGATACATTACCTGCTTTTGTTTAAAAACAGGTTGTGCTGAATTTCGAAATTTCATTCCTTTCGAATTCTATATTGAAGTTTCTATGCATATTGTCATTGTGACACACAAAAAGTAATTTTCTGAAAAGCTGTTACAATATCATTTAGTACCATATTTTCAAATTTGAATCGATGGTATCTCTATCTATCGGCCAACGTTTGAAGTTTGTCTTGAACCGGATGTGTACCCTTCGGCGCATGCGCACGTCAGAATTTCGTGTCGAGAAAAACAGAAGAAACAAAGGATTGACGTCAGTTTTTCTTATGTTTGTCGCAAAGGGTAATTTTAAGAGAATTCTTAGCATTACTTAGAAAAATTACCTACTTTGTTGCTTTAAAACGAAAAAATGTGTCTAATTACTTATAAGTACTTATTTATTTTCTAATTGAGAGTCTCAATTCGTTGAGTGCGCGTCCGTAGTGGCTTTAAACGTGTGCGTCTTGCGATAACGAAAACACGTAAAAATGCAAGCTCAAGAGGAAGGTGCTGACGGTAAGTAAGAGTATTGAAAGTTTTTTTTACTAAATATCATTAAAATCGGGACGTTTTATTTCAGCTGTATGCGTTTTTCTGATGTTAAAATTTCTTTTAAGTTCCTTTTCTGGCATCTTCTGCAACTAACCTATAATTTAGTAATGAACGTCAAATGTCTAATTCTTAATTTACGAGAATTTTATGATAGTTGTCTTTCTGAAGTAAAAAAAAAAGAGTTGTTTGCGACTCAAGCCTTTTGGTACTCATTCTCTTTAAATTAAAGTCGTATTTTTGAAGAAGTTTCATCTCTAATTTGACGTTCCTCAATTCGCAGTTTTGCTCCAAAAATTGCAGCTTTTATTTGTTAATTTCTTTATGCATATTCCTTTGATTCGTGTATAAATTCATTGCACGCGACATTCAATTTTCAATGGAAAATTCCGCACCGGTTGAGAGTCAATAGCATGCATTTTTATGTTCGTGAGAATGCTTTAGAATTTTCTGTATAAATTAATAACAGAGTGACTAAGTCCTCCGCGGGTAAAATAAGGCGAATAGTTTGCTTCACCCTTTAGCCCCCTTTAGAATTTAGATAACATCATGAGGACGATGGGCTGAATAGGAGTAGATTATTTCGCCAACATAATACTTTATTAATTAAATGTAACACTGTGTTGTTTTTAAATTATTGAGTGTCTCAAAGTTGTGTACAAAATTTAAATATTAAAAAGGCCCAGTGGCAAGAAATACACGAAAACGTAACTAGCTTGAATTTGTAATTGTGAAATTCATTCATATTTTATTTATTTATGAATTTAGTTTTGCCTTTAGAGTGCAAAATTATTTTATAAATTTCTAAATTCCTTATACCTAAACTGTTAGAGATAAGTAAAATCACAAAAATAAAAAACTAGTATAATTTGCATAAATTATCTACAGATATATTTTTTTAAAGCGAATATGGTCTTAAAAGTGAACGTGATAAAATTAAGATAAAGCATATCTGACTATGATATTACGAGGTTCTTTTACAGGCTTGCGATTCGAAAGCAACATAAAAATGTTGATAATTTAATACCAAGTGAAATATTTACATGATTTTTTTTATTTTATATTGTAGTTTTAAAGGAAATAAAATTACTTTTTTAATTTAAATAAAATTAATCGTTATGTGGATAGGCTCGCCGTGGAATAATTCCAGTGGATGCGAGGAGGATCGAAAGTCAAATCCAAAAGAAAAGAAGTCAAACATTTTACCACTATGGGGCAACGAGAGGACCATGAACCTGAATCCTCTTATTTTAACGAATATACAGTCGTCACACTACTTCAAAGTCAACCTCTACGAGTTGAAAACTTACCACGAAGTCATCGACGAAATTTATTACAAAGTAAATCACCTAGAACCTTGGGAAAAGGGCAGTCGGAAAACTGCGGGACAAACTGGCATGTGCGGAGGTGTAAGTATGTTTTATAAAATAAATTGACTCTGATATTGTCTCTTTAAAATTATATATTTAGTTTTAAGGAAAAAATAACTACTTAACGTTATTCTAGTTATTACAAAATAGTATCTAGCCTCACTTTCGAATTATTTTTACGGAAATTCGGCAAATAAGACTTTATTTTTTTAGTAAGTAAATGACTTCGAATGATCAATAAAGGATAGCGTAAAAAATTGCATTTAGTCCAATTCTGTAAAAGTAATTCACGTAAGCACAGTAAAAATTCGATAATAAGAAGTATCAAGAATATCGAGAAACATATCTTCAAATTTAAAACGGACTTCGTAAAATTGATATTTGTAATATATAATATAATAGTGTCTAAAAGTCTGAATCTAAAAATGATTCGAATTATCGAAGTTTAAAAATCGATAGGCCTGGTCAGGAGAGAAAAGTTCGAATTGTCGAAGATTCGTATTATCGAGGTTTTACTATATTTTAGTTTTAAATCCGATTTATTTCGGTTTCTGTGTCAATAAATTTCGAGGATTCGTACTTAATGCAAAGTTTATATACTTACAGAGCAGCATGCTCTCGGTCAGTAGTATTTGCTTTAATTGCGAACCTAATTAATTGACTCAGGTATTGTAAATTTAGCGGTTCATTCAGGTGCGAGGCGTGGGAGCTGGTGGAATCGTCTCAACGGCTTATTGCCTTCTGTACAAATTATTTACTCTGAGACTAACCAGGAAGCAGTTAAATGGTCTGATAAACCATCCTGATTCTCCCTACATTCGAGCTCTAGGATTCATGTATATTAGGTAAGTAAATTCGCAAATTGAAACCTTTGATTTAGACACGATTTAAATTTAAGAACTTGATTAAAATTTGAAAAAGTGCAATGCAATTTCAATAGCTTTAATTTCATTTTAGATATACACAACCACCGGCTGATTTGTTCACCTGGTACGATGAGTACCTGGAAGATGAGGAGGAAATAGATGTGAAGGCTGGAGGTGGCCAAGTGATGAAACTGGGTGATATTTTGAAGCAATTTCTTACGAAACTTGAGTGGTTTTCCACTCTCTTTCCAAGAATCCCTGTGCCTATTCAGAAAGATTTAGAAAACCGTCTCGGCGAGCGATTTCCGCAGCAGACGACAAATGCTAGAAATGCCAAGCCGCCAATTACGTTGAACAATCATGGCAAATACAACAGCAATAGTAGTGTCGCCAGGAATCAACCTAGGCACATTCCAGACAGTGAAGCTCAGTGGGGAGAAGCAGAAAGAGCGAGCCACTGGCGAGCCAGGTGCGTCTACGTGGTATGAATAAAATCACGTTACTAATTACTATCAGATGTTCTAATGTTCTTTTAAATTACTAGGGCAGGTATCAATGAGTAAAACACGTACCATCTCCCGATTGATTGAGCCTCTTACTTTTTTTCTTAGGGAGGATAAAAGTATTTTTTTAAAAAGTAGTACTACAGGGTTCATAATATTTATTTAACGTGAACGGTCACCAGGGACGGACTGGCGTGGGACTGAATCGATGCAATCACCCATGGGCCGGAAGACATCAAGGGCCGTTCTAGGGCCCTTTAACATAAAAAAAATAGAAGCCCCTTTAAATTTTGGCAATCCTATTAAAATCTTAAACCTTATGAAATTTCTTGTTACCCCTTGAAATATTATAAAATCACTTCTAATCTTTACAATCCGTTGAAATCCAATAAAATCTCTCAAAAACTCGTGAAATTCTATAAAATGTGATATATTCTGAAATCCTGGAAAGTTTATTAAAATACCGTGAGAGCTTTTAAAATCCCTTAAAATCATTTAAATCTCCGAAAATATTATAAATTCCATTAAAATCCCTTTGAATCTTTTAAAATATCCTAAAACCTTATAGGTCCTATACAATTCTTCAAAGTCTTACGAAATTGTAGGAAATTCTTTAACACCGCGTGAAAATTTTTTAATCTCTTGAAAATTCCTTAGCATTTATTAAATTACCCTAAAATATTGCAAATCCTTTGAAATATTTTGAAATCTTTTCAAGCTCTTGAGAATTAAAATCTTTTAAAGTCCCTTCAAATTCTTGAAATCTATCAAACATTCCTTAGAATCTTTTAAAATAAAAATATCGTGAAATCTTTAAAATTCTTTAAAATATTTGGAAGTGCCTTGAATTATTTGAAAATCTCTTAAAATCATTGAAATCCCTCTATTCAAGGAAATTCTCGAAAACAGCATGGAATTTTTGAAATCCTGTGCAATCCCATAAAATATTTGAAAATCTCTTCAAATCTTTGAAATCCCTTAATTCTTGCGAAATTGTTTGCAATTTATAAAAATATAAAATGTTTAGAAATTTTTTATATCTATTGTAAATTGAAATCCCTTAAAAATCACTTGAAATTCCGTGCATAAGAATCCTTTGAAATCTTTCACATTCTCTGAAGTCCCTTGGAATCATTAAAAATATCCCAAAAACTTTCAAATCCTATGAAATCCTAAATTCTTATAAGTGTAGGAAATTCTTTGCAATTACATAAAATTGTTTTAAATCATTTAAAATCTTTGAAATAATATAGAATCCTTTAATTAATTCTCGCGAAATTCCTTGAACTGCCTCTTAATCTTTAAAATCTTTTTAAATTCCGTAAAAAGTTTAAAAGCTTTGAACATTCCTCAACATAATTAAAATCCTCGGAAATCCTATAAATTCCCTTGAAAGCTGTTGATTTCCTTTGCAATACTTTTCAATCCCTTGAAATCGGTTGAAATCCTTTCAAATCCCTAGAAATCTGTCAAATCTTTTGAAATCTTTTGAACTCTTTCAAAAAATTGCGTAGAACCGATTTTCTAGGGCCGGTTTGTAATAATTTTACCGGATCGGTGGGTGAATCCCAGTCCGCTTCGGAGGGCTACCTTGTAATATTACTCCCACCTTTTTGTATTGTACTCTTAAATTTCCTTGGGTTTTGAACGTTATTCTCTTTTTGTACGTGATTTTACAGGTCTGACGAGGATCGGAAGGACAAATATAGGGAACGAGACAGAGAAAGGGATAGAGGTGATAGAGGAGACCGAAGAGAGAGGGACAGAGGAAGAGAGAGGGACCGAGAGAGTGGAAGAGACAGGGATAGGGAAAGGGATCGAGATAGGAATTCTAGGCGATCATCGAGTCGCGATAAATATTCTAGGAGGTCTTCTAGTCGAGATAGGAGTCGAAAATTTAGGGAATACAGGGACCGAAGCAGGGATCGTCATCGTGATCGAGATCGGTACGGAGAAAGGTAAAGTTATTATTTATTTTTGACATTTTGTTATTTAAAAGCCTCACGGCTTGTTACATTTTTTCTCGTTTCCTATTTAACCTCGTTTACCTATTTCCCCTTTTTTCAGTCGCCAGCGTTAAATTTTTTGAATTTTAATGAAGTAATCAACTTTATGGTCGAAAAGGTATTTTGAATCATATTTACAGTTACTTAATAGAATTTTTTCAATTCTTCAGGCCTCACAGTCTTATGAAATCTATTTTTGATCCTATAGAAAACTATTTTAAAAATTTAGAAACTATATTCAGTGGAGAGCTTGAGGAACTGTGAGGCTTAATTCTCTTTCCCGTTTATAAGAAAGTGTAAAATTGAGTTAAATTAAGATAGACCCCAGTATGGTTTTAATTTTAATTTAGTTAACTATTAGATTCTTTTATCATCTCTTCTTCTGCTAAGTCCTCTATTTTTGTAGAACTGTTTTCTATTTTCCCTTTTGTTTCTGTGTTAGGGACTATGGGGTTTGTAATTACGTAAGTATTTGTACTTAATTTTTTATATAGATGTCTTAATTGTTTATATATTTTTCAGAAGAACTTCGCCGTATGACTATGCAACAGAACTTGCACGAGAAAAGGAAAGGCAACGAAGGGGATGAAATTTTAGGGAAAGACAAGTCTATAATCATGTGAATATTTCTATCTTTGGATTAAATAAAGTTGGAACCGAGCCATTCTGCACGCCTGCATTCTGGGAGAACATGTGCTTCTTTGAGAAGCATTAGCCTAATGTTAATTTTACAATATAAATTGTGTAGTTTACATGTTTTTTATAAAATAAATTCCCGACCATACAAAGGTGTTATCATTTCTGTACTTACTAGTGGTTTCCTTTATGCCGTCATCATTCAAAGCATTTTCGATACTTATCCTAAAAAATTGAATTTGGTTTTCGAAAATTGTTTGTTGAAACTGTAAGTTGAAAACTTGTTTCTATTTTTCCACATTTTAAATGAGTTTGTTCTATTTAACAGCGAACATAAAAATTATGTGCAAATTTACAATTATTGGATAGGTTTTAAATAAAATTAATAATTAACAAAATTTGAAATTTTACTCCAGAGGCCAAAATATTGATTAGTATCCCTTTCCATATCAATTTCTGATAAACAGAGATTAAATTGTGGTCTAAACTTGAATTTAATGACCTTGTTTGTTTCTCTAATGTCTGCATACTTTTGTACGGCCTTGCAATTGATTTCCTAATTTTATCTTCATTTATTCGACATTTTCGGGACTCTACACGCACCTTTCGACTTGATATTTAATTCGAGTCCTTACAGTAGGCAAACAAAAATGGCGGCAGGCACTTGCCGCCGAACGAGGCCAGGACGGAATTTTTAGTAAATTCCGTGAAAGATGAAGAAACCCCGGCTCGTCAGATGACAACGGAGTAGTGGCCAATTCTAAAAGGTAATTTTTAAATATATTTCATAAAAAATCTACTATTTTTTAGGAAAATACCACAGAACATTAGGAGAATCCATACACTGATACGACGTTGCCAGATTTACGTCTAGAATGATTTTATCTTAAAAGGAGCACAAATATGTATTTTAGAGTTTTTCAAGTGAATTATAGGTTTAAGTTTAATCTGAATTATACTTTTATAAATTGTTAGAAAAAAGTATTGTTTTGTAACTTTTTGAGCTAGTACAGAAGGATTAAAAAATAGAGAAGAATGTGTGATTTCAAATTGTTGCGCTTTTTCCCCAAGAGGTTTTGATTTTCCCGGCGGGATTTTTAAATGATTTATTAAAAATCTAAAAATGTGGTAATTTATCAATTTTTTAAATTAAAAGCAGAGAATGACACAGCCATCACAGGGAGTCCCTTTTTTGAAGCATGTCATCTGTTTCACCTATTTTAGAAATTTATCACCTTGGAGTTAATCCGTGTGAGCTGAACTGAGCTGCAATTTTTTCGAGCCGGGGAGAATGCCGAAAAATGGCAGTGAATTTATTTTCTGGTCGGGATTTTTTAAATTCTTATAGTTTTAGTAGAACTTATTGAATCAGGACTCCAAGCGAGAAGTCTTACAGCTTTAAGCACTTCCAATTTCAAATTGTTGAATTTTAAAGACTAATTATTGTAACATTATTTAATTTTGAAGGCTTGAATTTGACAATTTTAATTTCTTAAATTCCTTATTATTTAACTGTTAAATTCAGAGTTTTGAGAATTTGAAAATATACCATTTTGAATGTTTATTTTTAAGCCGGATAGCAAGTTGTTTTTCACTTATTTGCTTTTTTTAAATTGTTAGCCTCTCCTGTTCAGAATATGGTTTATATTGATAGGATTTCCAATTTAAAATTTCTTATTTGAAATATATACAAAATTGTTCGTTATAAAATTAAAATTGCTCAAAGATATTTTAGAAAAGAAGGCCTTAACAGTTGAAGAATTTTTTATTAGTAACATTCAAAATTCAATCATTTTAGCTCGAAAGATGATAAATTATGTCATTTAAAATCTATAGTGTTTGAAAGCTTGGTTTCAAATTAAAATCGCTCAAAGTGGCTGAATTAGAAATTATATCCTTTTAATGCTTTTATAACTATATTACTTCCAAACAATGAAAATCGAAAAATTCCAGATTAAAATTTTTCAAATTGAACAATTTTTAAAATAGGAGCATTTGAGATGGAAGAAATGTGAATTTGAACGTTATTGTACAATTTTTTTTTTGAAATATTTTATAGTTGCATAATCTTAAATTGAAGATGCTAAAAATTTCATAATTTTAATTTGATACTTTATAAATTGCAAAATTTTAAACTATTGTCGCAAGTGAAATTGAATAATTATGAATTGAATCCTTCAAAAGGATATAATAAAATTTTATTTCAGACTGCAAGGAACAATTTTTAATATAAAGCATTTAATTTCAAACAATTTTCAGATTGAAAATTTTTTAATGTTTTGCATTAAAAGCCGTCTTGTTTGAAATTTAAATTATTCAAAATTGTACAATTTCCAGTTGGAAGCCTTTAAACTTATTTATAAATGAGTCAATTTCAAATTCAAAGTCTTAACAGTTAAACAGTTTTCGTTCAATTTTAATTTCTTTTTTCTGTTTGGAGACCCCGAAATGATAATTGTTCAAATTTGATGGACTCTACTTTTGAATTATACGTTCAATTTTTAATATATTTAATTTCGAGAGTATTTAATTTTTTATTTCCAATTTTTAACGCTTCAGTGTTCAAATGTAGAATTGTTCCGCATTAGATTTGTAAATTTAGATATTCTTATTTGAATAGGTACTTCAAATTATAAATTCAGTTTTGAGAACTTGAATTTTTAAATTTTAATGATCGGAAACATTTTTATAAAACCCGGAAAATGGGTTCTTATTATTTCTGAGTCTTGAATGGTCACTAGGTTACTAGGGTGGCCCTTAATTTTCAAAATCATATTTTTTTTGTTCTCACCCTCTAGGTTTCTTCGAATGCCAAAAAAATGATGTGAAAATTTGAGAGATATCTGTTAAAGACCATGACGTTTCCCATTGATTTAACATGGGAAAAATGCAACTTCTTGCATGCTTATTTGACTCATACAAAATTTTTCTCGGTCACCTATTCGTCAACTATTTTCGAAAAAGAAATTCACCTATTCACCTTTTTTCACTCTAGTAGGTACTGTGATGACTGATGACAGTGAATTTCTGTAGTAGTTACTATGTGTGAAAATGATTACTGAATGTAATTTTTAAGTGATTAAATCTCTAGATTGGAAATAAATAGACATATGTTCATTTTAATCATTTTTTAAATTTATTCATATTTTTGTTATTTTAGATGATTGGCCGACGCTGCGCTGTGTTCGCCCTGGGCGGGCTTTTGATTCTCGTTCTCACAGTCAATATTTACTTTATTCGAATGATTGTCGAAAGCTCGCCAGGGAAACCGAACTCAAAAAACCTGCCTGTCATCGAGCCTAAAATGAATAATGTAGATTTTTCTACAAAGCCTAGCGAAAATGTCCAGCGCTCTCAGAAATCGATCACGCGAGACATGGAGGAGAAAATCAAAGCAGAAATGCGAACATTGCCCTCGAAATATTTTAAGCAAAATTCTAGTTACGCAATTCTTTTGGATAGATTGCTCATCGAGCTTAGAACAATGCCAAATGCGCGAGATGATATTTGGAACATTCCTAATAATAATGTTAGTGAATGCGTTTAGAATCCTAAATTATTTAATACTTAATTCAAATTTAAATTAAATTAAATATTCAAATTAAAGAATAATCTGATATCGTTAATTGTATTTCAGTGGCCAGACGCACATTTTTTAATTCCACCAGCAGCTCCAGAACTTGGGACAATCCTTGATGCCTTGAGGAAGGCGAAGGTGACGAGAGCTGATAATGCAGCTCTGGGAACGCAGCTAAAGCTCATGTTGACTTTGGAACACGGGGTCAAAGCACTCTTTAAGCCAAAATGGTATTCTAGAAACAGTGTAATAGAAGGACCAGTATATTATGGAAAAGACAGGCATAATGCAGAAGTGGTAGCATTCCATTTATCATCTCTGCTTGCTTTAAGACGAGTACCTATCACAGTCGCGAGGAAATGTAAGTTTCCTCCAGAGCCGAATTTAGGTCTCAGGCCACCCTAAAATTTTCTGCCGTTTTTGAATTTTCATTGCCAGGGTGACTACTTGACCAGGAAATCGGGAAAATCGGGAAATGACCGGGAATATGATTTAGTGGCTGGGATTTTTATCCCGAATGTACTAATATGCATTTCAAAAGTGGTTTCATATATTTTATTACTCTAATTCCGAGCTGAAACAGGGAATAAATAAAAGAAATATAAACAAATTCACGTAAATAATTACAATTATCCTGACTTGGAACAGGAATTTCTAAAAGAATTACAATTCTAAGTTGCGACAAGGAATTTTAGGAGTTTCCGCGAAGAAATATAATTTGACTTGGAACAGGGAAGTTTTGTCACGGAATAGGAATTTTGGAAAAGAATTTGAATGCTAATTTAGAAAAAAGGGAATAAAAAATTCCTTGTTCCAAGTCCAAATTCGTTGCAATTTGATAATTCCATATTTAAAATTTTGTAAGAAGGGAGTTACTATATTTCTGAATTAAAACAAATAAATTTTGTAAATAAATATAAATCTGACTTAGAAGAGGGAATTTTCTAAAAGAAATATAATTCTGAGTTCGGATGGGGAATTTTGGGAAATAAATGTAATTGTGACTTGGAACGGAAAATTTTTCGTAAAGAATTGTAATTTGTCTTTGGGACAGGGAATTTTGGTGAAGAATTTTCTAAAAGAATTATAATTCTGGGATAGAACTGGGAATTACCATGAAGTAAGGAATTATAATTTTCATTTTAGGTTCACTTTAGAACAAGAAATTACATTAAGAAATATAATTTTTACTTCAGGACAGGGTGTTTTCGTTAAGAATTATAACTTGACTTGGAACAGAGAATTTTTGACATGGAACGGAAATTTTGGAAGAGAATTTGAATTCTAATTTGTAAAAAGGAAATTTACAAAAACAATCCCTGTTCAAAGTTCAATCAGAATTGTAATTATTATGACTAAAAATGATGTGATGTTCCAATTCAGAATTATAATTCTTTTCCAAAATTTCCTGTTCAAAATCAGAAATCTTCGAAATTGTTGAAAAATTCCTTGAAATTTTTGAAAATCGATCAATTTAAAAGAATTCAAAAGATTGGAATGATTTAAAACGATTTTTAAAGATTTCAAGAAGTTAATAAACATTTTAAAAGATTTCTGATTTGGAACACGGAATTTTGTAAAAGAAGTATAATTAAAAATTTGAACAAGGATTTTGTTTGAATTCCCTTCTTTCATTCAGAATTAAAATCAAATTCCAAAAATCCCGTTCCATATAAAAGACTTCCTGTTCCAAATCACAATTACATTTATTTCCAAAAATTCCCTGTTCTAAGGCAGAATTATATTTATTTACAAGATTTATTATTGTAATTCAGACATATAGTAACTCCCTTTTTCTAAAATATGAAAGAGTGAAGTCTCAAATTCTGGCAAATTTTTATTTGCAAAAAAGGGATTTTTAAATTCAAACAAATTCTGATTTTGAACAAGGAATTTACAAAATCTGACAAATTCTGACTTGGAAGAGGGGTCGATTTGTAAATTCCCTTTTTATAAGTCAGAATTAAAATTATTTTCAAAAGTTTCCAGTTCCATGTCAAAAAATTACCTGTTCTAAGACCAAATTTTAATTCTTTATGAAATTTCCTGTTCCCAAGTCAAAAATATAATTCTTTACAGGAATTATTCAAATATTTTATTTATTCCACGTCCAAACTCAGAATTATAATTCTTTTGGGAAATTCCCCATACCAAGTCATAATCAAATTCATTTTCAAAATTCCCTGTTAAAAAACTATTTTTAACTTGGAACGGGGACTTTAAAAAAATTCCCTTCGCCTAAATCAGAATTAAAATTTTTTCTTCCAAAATTCCCGTTCCATATAAAAGATTCTCCGCTCCAAGTCACAGTTACATTTATTTTCGAAAATTCTCTGTTGTAAGGCAGAATTATGTTTATTTACAAGATTTTCTATTATAATTCAGAAATATAGTGACTCTCCTTTTCTAAAAATGAAAGAGGAAAGTAAATTCCCTTTTTATATATCAGAATTAAATTTTTGTTTCAAAAATTTCCCGTCCCATGTCAAAAATTACCTCTTCCAAGGCAAAATTTTAATTCTTCACGAAATTCCATGCTTCAAAGGCAAAAATATAATTTTCAACAGGATTTTAAAAACATTTATTCTACGTCCAAACTCAGAATTATAATTCTTTTGAAAAATTCCCTTTTCCAATACCCGGTCATTTTTCCCGATTTCCCGGCCAAGTAGAGACTTTGCGTTTAAATTGACCGGGAGAAAACCGGGAAATGACCCGGAATTCCAAATCATCCGTCAGGTAGACATCCTGATTACTGTTTTTAGGAGCTTTTTGTATTGGCATTAGGGTCTTATGAGTATATGTCATTACATGCAGTAAATTGTATAAATTATGAATTTGGCAATTATTAATGGCCCGGATTCGGGTGCATACCCACTACCCGCGATCTCAGCCGGCTCTAGGCCATAGTAAAATTTGCCGCCCCTTTAAAAGTTTCATTTCTAATGGTCCGGATTTAAGTCTCAGGCCGTCCTTTTTAAATTTTCATTACTAGTTTTTGACTATGGCAGAGTTAACAAGCGAAAAAGAGACAGTACAAGTAAAAGCAGACGAGTTTTGTATTAATAATAATATTAAAAAAAATTATAAGCCGCCGCACTAATTTCCTATGATTCTTTTCAATCTCAAAACGAGATAAACTTTTTTTTGGTTTCAACGCACCCTATTTACTTTCTTAACTTTGAAAAAAAAAACCTAAAAATACTTTTTTAATATTACAGTGAACCTAAGAGAAGAAGTCAGTAAACACGCGACGTCTGAACTTTACTCAACAATATATCAAGAAGGCAATGACACTTGCCTTTATGGCGTATGTCATTATTGTTCCCCTGGCGACCCAGTTTGTGGATCAGGGGAGATTTTGGAAGGGGCTCTTATACTCTGGCTACCATCCTACCTAAGATTAGTTAAACACCGACATCCCTGGCAAAGAACATACAGGAAAAACCGTCTTGCTTTATGGGAAACAGATCCTAATTATTGCGAAAAGGTTTATAATTTACTCAGTAAAAGTCTTTACAGGTTGAATTACGCTATTGGTTAATTGAATCATTAATTTTCAATCTTTGACGACATTTTAGGTGAAAGAATTCAAGGCCTATGCACCTCAGTCATCAAGCAGACTCTTAGATTTAGTAGATACAGCAATTTTCGATTTCTTAATGGATAACGGCGATCGACATCATTATGAACTCATGCAAAATAATTTTCACAATCCCGCAGTTCTCTTAATCGATAACGGAAAGAGTCTCGGAAATCCGAATGTCGATCATTTTGATATTCTGGCTCCACTTTATCAATGCTGCATGTAAGTTTTTCTCCTTTAAATATTGGATAATTAAAAATGAAGAATATCACAGTTCGTTCCCTTTTAACCTAATCCTGTTTTCCCCCTTTATATTAAAAAAATCAGTGTTTGACACGTTACCAGACAAAAAGAAAGCATTAATACATAAATTTAAATTTACGAAAGCTTAAGAAAGTTCTTTTAATTGATCGTTTTAAACATTAATAATTATATTTCAACTTCCGTAAAATAATAGAGAATTTTACCTTAATAATCTGAAAATTGTTCTAAGTTTACACTATTATTGATTTTAAACCTTAAATTTTACATGGATTTCTTTTTCCTTTAACAAAACTAGTTTTTTAAAAAGTTCATCACAAATTAGAATTGTTTAGTATAAGATTTGCTTTTTTTTCATTCCACGCCCATTTTCAAAAGTGAACAAGTTTTTGGTACAAATACCATTTAAAAATTTCTTTTTTATTACACTGATTCCACGTATTTTCTACAAATATCAATTAATTTGTTAATTTTACTTATTTGAAGGATGTTGACAGCGAAGAGATTAAATCGAGAAACTTAACACGAAAGAAAAATTAATTGTACAGTTATAATTCAAAACATATTAGTCTCAAAACTATACTTCATGATATTAGAAGATTTGAAACTTCTTTTTTAGAAAACATAGAAAAAAATCGTTCAACAAAAAATTAGAACAAAACATGCTGAAACTCTTTAAAACGAGTAGACAATTTTTTCGGTATTGCAATGAAGAACTTTTTTTTAAACCATAATACTTTTTTAGCTAATGACATTAAACAATTTTTTGAACGAAAACAGAGAAGCAAGGGGTTTTCAAGTAGTAATTTTTGTTTTTGAAATTATTTTTTCTATCTTACTTGAAAAAATATTTAACTCAGGGTTTTTTACTAACAAGAATAAAATGGAAATAATTGACAATAAGGAACTGAAATCTATCTACTGATAAAAATAGGTTAAAATTTTTTAAAAGAAATTTGATGAATGAAAAATAGGTAAAACTAAACGCATTTCAAACTTTTTTTAGTTACACCATCTTTCATGTTCTTGAACTTTTTCTAGTGTATTTTTATCAGTTAGTTAGGTGAAATAAATAAATTAAAACAACACAAGAATGACTTTTTAGCGAGGGATTGCCCATTCGACTTTTTAGTGTACACCACATTTCAAAGATTTCTCAAAGATTTCATAAGAATTCAAACATTTCACAATGATTTCCAAGATTTTAAAGATTCCACAAAGATTTCATACAGATTTCGTCAAGATTTCAAAGATTTCACAAAGATTTCAGAAAGGTTTCAAATATTTAACAGATTTTAAAGATTTCAGAAAGATTTCAAAGGTTTCACAAAGATTTCAAAGATTTCACGAAGTCTTTTACACCAGATTTCAAGAATGATCAACCCCTGAAGTATGTGGAAAATCTGCAAAGAAAACACGTTACTGTTAGTTACGAGATTTAATTCACATGATATCGCACATGTTATATAAAAAGTTTTTAGTAATAAAAGAAATCCCTTTTTAATCCCCTTTTTACCCAAATTATAAGTGACTGGCCCGCTGTGATCATTTTAACATCTTATATTTATTTATAATTATTATTGTTTTAGGATACACAAAACCACTTGGGATCGTTTAAAACTACTGAGCGGTGGATCCTTGAGTATTTCACTAGCAAAACTCTTATCTCACGAAGAAGCAATGTCTGATATTGAACCCCTAATTACTGACGAGCATTTGAGTGCAATGAATCGAAGGCTGCTTACTATTTATTCCGTCGTAGAATTCTGCGTACGACAGAAAAAATACGCTTCGAATGTCATTTTAGATCATCGTTAGTAGAAGAATTTTTACTTCTTTAGAATCTTTCATGTAAAAAGCTGTTTTCATTTGCTCTCAAATCAATATAACCGACACCAGTTAAAAGTAATCACATAAATTTAATATCGTATAAATATGTAGACAATTATGAGACAATACTGTACGATAACAAAATTAAAAGTTTTGGAAAAACGTCTAATCAATTATCCTATGAGTATAATTTTATTATAAACATAAAAAACTATGGTGCTTTCTGTGGGACCTGAGAGCAAGTTAAATTTTTAAAATCCCGTTTGTATTTCAATTTGTTAAGAAATGTTGGTTATATTGATTCTAATCCTAATTGGTAAATATTTATTGTTATAAAACTACGAAAAACTGCCATCGTAAAAATACGCATAAATAAATGTTACTGCATTTAATTAAGGATACATTAAGTAAATAAATGAAACACCATATTATATAGGTCAATGTTTTTATTTTATGACACAGTAATAATATTTGGATAGTTTCGGGTGCGGCGCCGTGGAGTATATATAAATACGGTACAAACGTAAAAAAACCTGTAAATGCGTCTGAATATTCGTTACAATACGAGCACGTCGGTTTTCAAATATACCAGTTTACATCGTGCTTTTTGCGATTGAAATCCTCGAAGGACTTGGAATTCGCTACATTTACAATATTTATATTCTTACCCGTACTCGTAGAATCTCCTCAAAAAATTGAAGGCGCACTATCTTTCCACCACAATCCGCGTCGAACGTTTTTCCTAGTCTTTTACTCGTGTCATCGATCTTAGATTTTCGACGTCTTTCTCCGTCATAGTCACATAATTGCATCGGCGCCTGAATTTCCCTCAATTAAAGTATATTTACAATATCATGACCAGATTTACTCACGTGTCTTACGGGCTAATCATATAAATTTTACTTGTTCACATACATGTACATATAAAATTCAGCGCCGTGTTTTGTATACATATAATATATTAAAATTATATTAACATTCTGTTCATTAAATAGAGTTTTCTTAGTAAATTATCATTACATGTATAAATAGACTATATTTTGCACGCACATTTGCACAGCTTGCTTCGAGCAGCTTTCCCGATCGATAATTTCTCCAATTTTAAAGCCTTCACTTTCAACACTGAAAATTTAAAAGCGCGCGGTAAAATTGGATCAATTTTTCACCGGGTCTTTTTTTTTGCAAAGGCCGAGCAACATACCCGGAACGCTTGCTTCGTTAGCGCGGCTATTGGTCAAAATATGGACGAGAAGTTTCGCAGCATCCGGTTTGAAGCTGGCGCTTTCCATCCTTTAATACTGTGTCTCATCGGAGTTCCTAAAAACGATTCACATTCTCTTACATTGCGTTGCGTCGTCGAGGCTTGAAAATAAAAACAAGTTTCTTAAAAAATACAATCATTTTTCTGTCACAGCAGCGCTGTGTCTTATTGTATTGCATAATTATGTCTAGGTCGCATGATAGGCAATATTTCCGCTGATTAGGCTCATTATGTATGTAAAATTTTTTTTTAGAATATTTAAAAATGTTTTAGAACCTGTGAAACTGTAAATAGGCCTTTCGAGGTGACTTTCGTGTAAAAAAAGTTATCTCTTCGTTTCGAAGGTAATTTCACAGGAAATGCTTGGAGCTTTTGAACGTTTCTTGCTTATGTACAAAAAATAAGTTTTGCTGAAAAAAGCGTAGTTCTAGCATGCCTCTATTTTTTTGTAAATATTCCCTAATGGAATATCTCGATGTGAATCGATTTTTATTTCTAAATTATTCGACATCGATTATTTGAAGTGATCGAAAAATTACGAAGGTTTGGTGACGTCTATCGTCTCATAGTTTACGACATTCGACTTGCCCTAGAGAGCGGATTCAACACCTCTCGAGGATGACGTGGAAGAACTCATGTCCTCGGAATGACGAGTGTGAGAGGAATCCATCGAAGTTACGGAGTCACTGTCGTTGCTGTGGGGACTCGAATAATTTGCTGCTTCCTGAAGTCTCATCAACATGTTCAACTGCAATAAAAAAAAGGAGTCGATTTAGTTAAATATATCCCATAGATTAGAACTTTTTCAAAAATGAAAAGTCATGTTTAATACATCTTTTAACAACCTGGAAACAATGCGTTACTTTTTTTATACTACATCTTTTATAATTATAAGGGTGGCCGCACAACTTCATTTTCAAAATTCCCTGATTTTTCCCTGACCAGTTTTTCACTTTCCCTGACCTATAATATTTAAAGACCAGAACTAAAATCTGTTTTTAATTGTTGATAAAAATTTACAATTTTAAAATTTATTATTCTTGACGGTTATTTATAGTTCCTCTTATAGAAATTCCCTGACTTTTGCAAATTTTTTTCAAAATGACCAATAAAATTCCCTGACTTTTCCATGATTTTCAGGTTTTCCTTGACCTGCGGCCATCCTGATTATTAATGTTATAAAAATTAAATTGAGATGACAAAATTCTTAATTTTGCTTTCGCCTCTTTGGTATACTTTCTTAATGAAATGACAGCTTTCTGGTTCCTTAAACTTTCAGACAAGACACATTAAAAATACTTTAATTCTTTAATATCCTTGATAAAATTTATCAAGTATTTATCTGATGCAATAAAGAAATTTTTAGCATCCTTTTTGAAGCTCAGTTGAACTTTTTACGCTGAAAGTGACAGCAACTCCTGAACCACACGAAAGTAGTGCTGACTGTTTAAGAGCAATAACAGCCTCAAGGCTTTTTTCAAGTTTTTAGCTAAAATGGAGGACTTTTACTAGAATTTTATGCAAATTATGGTACATTTAAGGAAAATTCTCCAAATACGGGATTTTTAAGGGTTAAAAATAAAAAAGGAGACCGATTCTATTTCAAATCATGTAGAGAGGTCCAGGTTAGGGTGTCAGAATATATAGTATTTTGCAATAAAAATGAAGGGATACGTATTTCATAGTTTTGTCGAAAAAAATTTATCTTAGGAATTACGAGCTATTGAAGTTAACCTTCCTAATGTCAACTTCTGTCGAAAACTGACAGATTTTTTTTACATGCTGTATTCTTCCACTGATTACATGTATTTAGATATCAATTTTTGTAAATGATGTGGGAATCTTTGATCTATCGAATGATTTAAACAAAATATAAAAAAATTTTGAAGATGACAAAATGGCGGCTATGTATTATTGTCAATTTCCTTATTACCACCGAGTTAATTTGATCCAAGATTACATTATATATATTCGGTTCGGTTCGGTTCCTTTGGAGTCAAACCGAAGGGCCTATGACAAAGCCACCGAACGCGTCCTCAGGTTGCGGATGGAGGG
>JAUMHM010000088.1:616861-628772 GCA_032362435.1 Melikaiella ostensackeni | reverse complement strand
ATATATAATATAATAAATATATATATAAAAAATATATATATATAAATATATTAATATATATATATATATATATATATATATATATATATATAAATTCCCATTCTCATTAAAAGATTAATTTTTGAAGTATTCAATAAGAAATTGTTCAATTTGAAACGTTTTCAATTTGTGTGAGATACTTTTTTCTCTCTTTCGCGACACTGATGATTCAGTCATGTCAGATTTTCATAGTTATATTTTTTGACAGTGAATCGAACCTTGTTGTTTGTTTAAAAAATCGATATAAAAAGATATATCACGCATATCCTGAATAATTCTATTCAGAATGGCCAGGAATACAAAACTTTAAAAAGAACAAAAAACATTTTTAAATATTTTTTTTTCACATCACATCAGACCTTGCCGATTATATAAAAATAAATATAAAAAGATGTAAAATCACAAATGAAAAGTTGGACCTTTCTACCAGTTTCGGAGCTTTAAGGTCACAATTAATAAAATGGTTTCACACTTTTTATAATTTTCTAAATTTCAAAAATGATGGATATAATATGGTGAATATTTGTAATTTTGCATATAAAATTTTTTTTATCAAAAATCATACATGCTCATTGCTTATAACTGCACAAGTATAGATTGTGGTGCGCATTTTTGAATATGATAGGTTTCTATTTGAAAAAATTAATCGGAGCTTCAAAGAAAAAGGGAGAAAAATGTCAAAAATTCTCAAATATGGGACTTATAGGAGATTCTGAGGAAAAGAGGGGAAAAATGAGAAATTAGGGAAAAAGGGGTATAGGGTAATGACTGTAATCCCTGTAATTCTTATTTTATAAAAAGAGTTCACTAGAAATAAAAGTGTTATATCTAGTGATTTATCTGACTTTCTACTAGACATTTTTTTAATGTATAAGAAAGCATTGTTGCATTTTACAGAACAAGTAGGACAAGATAAAGATTGTAGAAAATAAAGGAAATTTAATTTTCATTATTGTTCTCCTGAATTATACTTCGTACGAGTGAAACTTGATCTTGATGAAAATGAAGACTGGATTTTACTTTAATTAAGAAAAACAGTCCTTTTATTTTGTTTAATGTACTACAGCATTCTATAAATTTTAGTTTGTTTTCAAATCTACCCCTTGCAATTCAACAATTTCTGTAAGGATTATTTGATTGAGAAATGATAATTATTTCTCTAAAGAAGCGGTCTATTTTGTCGATTCAGTTATGAATGCTGAACGCGGCCAAGCACAGTCCGGGGCTAAAAACAAGACCGGAAAGCAACGGCAAAAACTTCAGAAATTCGTAATGCGAAACGCATTTGCATTGAAGTACCACAGTGACGTGCTTTGTTCTTCAGAAAAAAGCTGAGTACTCTTCTTTTTACAATTAGGGTAATTATTGTACTTTATTGTACCTCAAGAAAAAAAGTGTACCCTTCATAAGATTTGAAAGGATTTTAAGGAATTTTAAGGAATTCTAAGACATTTAAAGCGGTTTTGGTGATTTCACGGAATTTCAAAGGATTTCGTAAGATTTTAAAAGATTCAAAGAAACTTCAAGGGATTTCCGAATATTTTAAAGGATTTTAAGGGATTTAAGGAATTTTAATTGCTTTTAAAGGATTTTTATGGATTTTAACTTCAGATGTCCGTAACGCGAAACGCATTTGCATTAAGGGACTATACCATTGTGAAATTTTCAATTTTTTTTCATTTTCTTCCTCTTTATTAGTTTCGAAAATATGCTGTAAAATTTTTATTGCGATGTCTCGAAAATTTTCAAAGATACAGATGATTTTGTACGGCTCCGTCACGAATTTGCTTATGCGAAATTGCACACATCAACAAGTTCGTACATCGGACTCGATAACTTTTTTCCAAATTTAATGTATGTATGTATTTCTAAACAAAAAATATCGAAATCCGTAAAGAATTACCACCAGAACATTATTTTGAATGGTAAATTTTGATTTGTAAAATTCCGGCTGAAGTTCGTACCCCAAACTTTGAATGCGTTTTTTTTGAAACCGTGTTTTTTACCACTGCGGATGATTACAGCGATCTGTAGCTCTGCCGCAGTCCAAAAACACACAAAATTTTGTTCGTTAACTATGTCAACAATTTTGATTTTATTTTTAAAAATTTCATACAAAACTTGCAGAAATCACTTCTCCCAACAAAACAAGAAAAAGAAAACCTGAGTCCGTTGATAACTTTTTGAAGTATTGAATTTCAAAAATTCTGAATTTGACAGTGGTGTAGTCCCTTAAACTACATTGTACCTTGTACGTTGTCCATCGTACCTTGTACATTGTAATTGTACCTTGTACATTATATCTTGTACATTGTACCTTGCACATTGTACCTTGTACCTTGCACATTGTAACTTGCACATTGTACCTTGCGCATTGTACCTTTCACATTGTACCTTGTACCTTGCACATTGTACATTGTACCTTGCGCATTGTACCTTGCATATTGCACCCTGTACCTTGCACATTGTACCTTACACACTGTACCTTGTACATTGTACATTGTACCTTGCGCCTTGTACCTTGCACATTGTACCTTGTTCATTGTACCTTGCACATTGTACCTTATACCTTGCACATTGCATCTTACACATTACACCCTGTATCTTGCACCTTGTACCTTGTATATTACATGCTCGTTTTATATAGAAAAATTACAAATCCCACTTTGACGATAAATAATTGCAAAATTTCCTTTCTTGCCTTAATTATAATAATCTCTTCAGCTCAATTTCCTCAATTACTAACTTTTATCATATTTAAACCAAACTTTCCAGGAATTGTTTTTCAATTATTTTAATATGCAAGCAGCAATATGATGCAATCAGATGGTAGCGAGGAGAAATGCAAAGAATGTCAGAGAACGTAGTAAACAGCCCAGAAGAGAAGTAACATTCTTGAGTAAGAATTTCAATCTCCGGTGCAAAAATTTGCCTCGAAAACTTGAATATAATTATTCCTGTGCAGTATCTGAAATTTTTTTTGCAGGTTCGTCAATTAGAAAAGGATACCTTTTGGCTCTTTTTGTACCCTAAAGAAAATGAAATTTCAGCCGGTATAAAATTCTAGTATTTTAACTTTCGCACCCATTAATTTTGGAAAAGAAGCGTACACTTTTGTAGTGATTATACTCAGACCCTGAGAATACAAATAGAATTTGCTTGCGAATTCATTGCAAGATTGCCTTTGTTTCTCATCCGGTGTCGGAATAGAATACGAAACCTACTATTTCAAAGATCAGCATTCACGCAGATTATGAAAATACTTCCTTCATTCAAAACAAAAAATGAGAGATCAAATTTATTCACGAGAAAGATAAATTATACAAATGAATATGAATCCATTTGAATGAATAAATTCATTTATATTTTTATTCCAAATATTTAATGCTTTCAATTAAAATGGTACAATTTTTTCTAGTTTTGAATTTCAATTTAATACCGATGTGATTGAAATTCAAGCTGAGTAACGAACCTCTGAGAATAACGGAAAAAAGTCGATTAGTCGCTTTTTTCTTCAAAAAGTCACATTTTTCAAAAATGTCGAAAAAAGTCGAAAAAGTCTCACGATCTGAGCCCTGTGAAATAAATAAAGAATATATTCGATAAGAGGAGGTATAATTATAGTTAAATCTGTTCAAAATTAAAAGTTTCAAATTGCATCTTTGAAAAATCTATTGTTAAAAATTGCATTCGTTCAAAACTGTACTATTTCGAACTGTAAGTCTTATTGGTTGCACAATCATAAGTTTAAAAAGTTTATTTTTTGACGTTTCATAGTTTAAAGTAAGTTAACATTTTTTCCAATTTATAATTATTTCTTTTTTAAAATTCTTACAATAACCGGAAATCTGATAAATTCGTTGTAGTAAAATCTTTCCAACTGTAATTTTTAACATTTCTGAATTCATACGATTCCAATTTAGAATTCTGAAATTTTAATGGTATAGAATTTGAAAAGACCATTTAAAAAAATTAGAAAATTTTAAATTATGCAGTTCTAAACGTCTAAATTAGACTAAAAGCTTTTTGTTTTCGA
The DNA here is from genome assembly GCA_032362435.1 of Melikaiella ostensackeni. Lineage (NCBI taxonomy): Eukaryota > Metazoa > Arthropoda > Insecta > Hymenoptera > Cynipidae > Melikaiella > Melikaiella ostensackeni. The sequence continues at coordinate 624,697 of JAUMHM010000088.1, read as the reverse complement.
GACCTCAAATTTAAAATTATACAGTTTTAAAGTTTTAAACATGAAAATATGGCTTTTAGGTCTAAGTTTCTAAAATCTAAATGTTGAATCCTAACTCTCCCAACCAAACCTCAGACTGATTTTTTAAGTATTCTGTGATTTACATTGAAATATATTCCGAAATATCAGATTAGATTAGTTTTATTAAGGTTTTACATCTTTTGAACATTGGATATATAGCAGGAGTATAGTATATAGCAGGAGTGAAGACGTAGTGGAGTTTTTTTAAGATAAAAATGCTATTTCATATAATATAGTGGCCTAGTTCACATAATAAAACGCTTTTATTGATTCAATGAAATCACTTATAGATTGTGTGAAAATGTCAACGTCATAGGATATACTGTTGATTGAATTAAATGATCTACAATTGGCTGATAACATACTGTCATATCCATAATCAGTCATGTGATCAGATACTAGGAATAGTTCACCATCTGGCCGAAGGAATCTAGATGGTATTTTGAATGGAATTTGTTGCAGTATTTTCGGAAAGTCTATTAAACCATTCAGGATCTTATAGAGAAATATCTGTCCCACTTGAAGTCTTCTGCATTCTAGAGAATCTAGATTTATCATTTCTGATACAGTGTCGAAGTAGCCAGTCTGTCTTGGAATTCTTAACTTAAACGCTGTTACCCTCAGAAATCGATTCTGCACAGATTGAATTTTGTCGTTGTGCATAGTTTAGTACGCAGTCCATGTTACAGTTGATGCATATTCTAAAATTGGACGCACTTTTGATAAAAATAAAGTTTTAAAAATTGAAACTCGGTGAAAATCTCTGGACACGCGAAGTATGAAACCCAACATTCGCGACACGTTAAGAACTATGCTATGCTATGCTGACAAATGTTATTTATAAATTTGGACCAGTATACCAACAAAAATAAGATCTTTTAATTAGTTATCTGTATCTCGTTGCAAGAGCCTAGCAACATGGATCGTTTTTATAACACAATACAATTTAAATCATCAGCATAGAGTAAGAGTTTTGCGAAAGTTACAAAACGAGTAATATCGTTGATAAAAATTATAAATAATATAGGACCCAGGTGTGATCCTTGGGGGACCTCAGAGCTAGAGCAGAACTCATTAGATATAAACTCATTGATTCTCACATACTGGTTCCTTTCCTTCAGGTAGCTGCCAAACCGTCTCAACAGTGGGCCAGTAATCCCATAAGCTTTTAGTTTCCTTAAAAGTAAATCGTGATCAACACGGTTAAACGCCTTTTGAAGATCAGTATGAATAGGGTCTACCTGAAGACCAGATTCCATGCAAGAAGTAATATATTCTTTATAGATCATGAGATTAGTAAGTGTCCATCTATCAGGACGAAAACCGTGCATTTAGAATAAAGATAGGTCTGTCATTGGTAACATTTTCTCGAGGTCCAGACTTGTGTGTCAATACAGCGACTTTCCAGCGCCTCAGGAATACGCCTGTACACAGAGACTGATTGTAAATCATACTCAAGGGTTCAGAGAGAACAGCAATTAATGTAGAATCGGGGAGGTATGCTATCAGAACCTTTGTATTCAAAGATAATCCCAAATATGTATTCCGAAAACTGAAAGTGGTCCACCCCTCGAATTTTCCAATTTTGAAAGTAAGACCCAAAAATGGAAGTCAGGTCTTATTAAAAAGTTTCTTAGAATAAGTCCTGACTCTGATTCAAATGTCAGTGTATAAACGTATAAACTCTAAATGAAGAATAGCACAATCTTGAGTGGCGATTATATATTACACACGATCTCCGTAAATTATTTCATCGCAATATTGGTATCACAGCAGAAAAATCCTTCGTCTCTTAAGAATCCTTAGATCCCAAACCAGAGTACTGACTTGAATTATTTCCTTATCAGATATAGAATGAAATATAGCATATTACATTTATAGTATAGTTTTTATTGTCTACCAGAGATTGTCTATAACAGGTTGTGTTTGCGATTCTCTTTTTGCAATCAGCGGCAATATACCCATACCAACTGGATCCAGCGCGTAACGGTAATAAATCGGGTTAACGTGCTATGAGACTTTCATCGATATATGAAATCCTAAGCCTCGCTAAATGGACTGCAGCGATACGCCTATGATTTTAATTCTCTTTTTCATTTTTCAATAACACGTGTAGTCGTAATGTAATTAACTGATGGGAAAGCAAAAATACCCGCGTTTAATCGATCCGCGCAATGTGAAAGTTACATGAGGAAAAAATTGTCTGCAAATATCGAAAGGCTGATGTCTACTTCAGTTGGTATATAATAGTGTAGACAGATAATTCAATTACAACTTTTAACCAAATTGTACAAAAGTTGAAAATTTAACTCAAGTTTGTAGAGTCGACCCATAGCCGAATCTCAACGGAACGGATGCAAAGTGTATGGCTTTATGTCTCTGTTTAGTAAATTTGAAAAAAAAGATTAAAAAACATAAACTGAAATAAAGTCATCTTGTGCAGCTGAAATTGTACAAAAAGTCCTTAAACGAGAAAAGTGTGTTTCCAAAAATCAGTTTTAATTATCTCTAATGAGCCTATTACACTGATTTTTTGAAACATTCTTTTCCCGTTTAAGGGCTTTTTGTACAATTTCAGTTGCACAAAATGACTTTGTTTGAGTTTATTTGTTAAAACATTTTTTCAAATTATCGCAGAATGTGACATCAGACGTAGAAAATAAAAACGTGAATGAAAATTTTTTGAAATGCTTAAAAAAATGAAAATTTGTGATTTTATTTCACAAGTAAAGCATATTGAATACAGACTTCATGGATTGTTTTCAGTTGAAAATTCAACTACTTGTTTGAAAGTTGAACCATGTACTCTGTTGAAAATTCATTTTTTTTTGTTGAAAATTAAACTATTAAATTTTCCATTATGAATTTATCTTTTTTCTGTTGAAAATTCAAGTACTTGTTTGAAAGTTGAACGACTTTGTGAAACATTCATTTTATTGGTTGAAGATTGGATTACCATTAACTATTCCATGTTTGGTTGAAAATTTATGTATTTTGTTGTAATATTGTCTTCTTTGGTAGAAAATTTAACTTTTTGATTGAAAATGCAACATTTTGGTTGGAAGTTGAACTACTTCGTTCAAAAATTCATTTGATTATTTGAAGATCCACCTCTGTGGTAGAAAATTCAACTGTTTTGTAGAAAATTTGTCTTTTTGGGTGTTTGGTTGAAAATGAATCTGTTTTGGTTGAGGATTCAACTATTTTGTTGAAAATTTTTCTTTCTTGCTTGAATTTAACTGTTTTTTATTCAAAATTTATATCTTTTCTGGTTGAAATATCAACTATTACATTTTTCGTTGAGAATTCATATTTCTGGTTAAATTTGACTGTTTTTGATTCAAAATTAAAATCTTTTTTTAACTGAAATATTAAAACCATTTTATTTTTCGTTGAAAATTAATCTTTTTTGATTGAAAAATCAATTACTTGGTTAAAAGTTGAACTTCTTTGTTGAAAATTCATTTTTTTCTTGAAAGTTCAACTATTTTTTTAAAAAGTCATCTTTTTTGGTCAAAAACTTGACTGTTTTGTTTAACATTTATCTTTCTGGATAGAAAATACTTCCTTTTGAATCGAAAGTTTAATTGTCTTCTAAAAAAATCCTCTTCTTGGCTTGAAAATTCAACTATTTGGATCAAAATGCAACTGTTTTTGGTTGAAGTTTAATCTTTTTTGTTTAAGAATTCAACCAGTTGGTTGAAAATTCATCTTTGTAGTTTGAAAATTGAACTATTTGATAAAACATTCGACTGTTTTGTTGAATATTCTTCTCCTTTGCTTGAAAGATCAACTATTTCGTTGTAAATGCAACTGTTTGGTTGGCAATTTTTTTTTAATTGAACTATTTGGTTAAAAATTGATCTTTTTAGGTTGAAAATTCAACAATTTTTTTAAAAAGTCATCTCTTTTTCGAAAATGTAACTGTTTTATTAAAAATTCGTCTTTTTGGATAGAAAATTCATCTTTCTCAGCAGAAAATTCAACTGTCTTCTAAAAATTCGATCATTTGGTTGAAAACTCATCTTTGTAGGCTGAAAAGTCAACTATATGGTTAAACATTCAACTTTTTGTTGAAAATTCCTTTTTTTGCTTAAAAATTTAACTATTTAACTGAAAAATCATCTTTCTCGGTTGAAAATTCATTTCTTTTGGTAGAAAATTAATCTTTTTTGGTTGAAAATTCAACTATTTTGTTGAAAATGCTTGAAATGTCAAGCGTTTTATATTGAATTTAATGTAGTATCTTTATTTTAATTTCATTTAAAAGAATTTTTGGCTGTGAAGCCTGTTAAAATATTATTTTTGTATATTTCATGTTTAATTTTAGGCGTTTATCAAATAAAATTGAAGACGAGGAGGGAAGGGGGTCAAGCTTTGTGTGATGATCTGTGACGAAGAAGAGGAAAGGTGGAAAAAGTTTTCCAAATAACATGACGTAGTTTTTGAACGGCCCCCAAGTTAATTAAGTTTTCCCAAATAAAAGAAAAATCGAGAGAAAAATTATGTGAAACTGCACCTAACTTTAGAAATGCTCTAATCATGAAAATTTACTTTGCCTAAAAAACTCTCCTACTCCTCATTGACGTAAAAGCGTCTCTAAATCACTTTCGCGCCTACCACGAGACTAAACTCCCCGTTTAGTATCCTCAGTTTTAAAGTAGCATCTCTGTTTTGCCAATGAGATCCCTATTTCTGGATAAGTTTCGAGGTGAATGAACGTTTGTCTTCGCCCCTCAACAAATTTAGAAATATCGACTGTAAAACACGCACCTTAAAGGTCTCTCCACAATAGGACTTTATAAAGCGACATAGCGTCGTCACGTCGACGATGCAGCGTCAACGTGATGCACTCGCATATGTTGCCAACTGTTAGAATTTGCTGATGTTCAAGTTTACCTGGTACAGAAAGTATACATGACCTCAATTTTGCTAAAAACTGTTGGCAACATATGCACGCGCATCCCGTTGATGATGCATTGACGTTGTGTCGATGCTACACTATAAAAACAGGGAATTATTTCAGGGCTAATTTCAGGTATTAAAATAAGACTCAGAAAAAAACAGTCTCGGGTGGTACTAAAATCATACCACCGGTGGGATCCCAGAGTCATTTGTTTTACTTTGAAAATAACAGAAGAAAGTTATCCTATACAAAAACAGGACGCGCAAAAATGATACCGTAAAAAAAAAGAAATCTCTAGTTTTTACAGTGTATGTCGACGCTATGTCGATTTATAAAGTCCTATTGTGGAGAGATCTTGAGACGTGAATAATTTACCCCGTAGTGCCTGTAGTTTACAATTAGTGGTGAAGACGTAAAATGTCGAAAGGGAGGTCCGACGACGTCGTTAATGGGGTCTGGTAGCCACGATGCCAGTCATTCTGGGCAACGCCTTTTTTGTGCTATACCTTTAATTTTCTATGGGTATCACCGTATCTCCTTTTATTATTCCTTTCTTTCATTTCCCTTGGCTTATTGGCTTTTCTCGCCTCTTCTATCTGAAAAAGTGCGACGCCAAATGAGGGTCTAACGATTTTCGAAGTCCAGCTCTTAACGAAATAGGGCTGATTTTTCTCCTTGGCAAAGTGCTGTCTACAGAGTGTGGAAAGTAAATGAGAAAATATTTCTTTTTTTCCAATGAAAAAAATTACGCAAAGTAAAATTTTATTTACTAGAAATACTTGAGTGGTTTTAACTAATCCAAAAGGATGATCCAAGTGTGAAGTTTCATGTGGAAATCTATGTAATTTGGATGGGGTGACCAAAACTCAAAAACATCACGTACTTTTGCATATCTCTTACGTCAGTTTCCACGTGCATTTTTCCTGCGGTTTCAAAAATAATATAAAATAACTGCTTTTTGTTCCCCCTTTACCTTCTTACGTAAGATTTTATATTTTTACTCAATGTATCAAACAATATATCAATTATTTTCACTGTAAACGAGATTTCAAAAGATTTCAAGGGATTTCAAGAGACTCGAAAAATTTCCAGTAATATGAAAGAATTTCAACAGGTTTTATGGTATTTCAAAGGACTACAAAGTATTTCAAAGAATTACGAAATTTGACGAGATTTCTAAAGTTTTTTAGAGGTTTCATAAAATTTCAAGGGATTTCAAATGATTTCAATGGATTATAAAAGTTTTAAGATGTTTCAAACGATTTCAAAGGATTACGAAAGGTTTCACAGATTTTAATTGATTTTAAAAGATTTCAAGTATTTTAAGCAATTACTCTAGTAAAATTTCAGAGAGAATTCGAGTGGGGTGTCCAAAACTTAAAAATGTCATCTATTTTTTCATATATCTTCTACGTATATTTTTATGTGAATTTCTACATAAATGTCCAGGTCGATTTCCACATTAATTTCCATGTGGAGTTTTTAACCTTCAGTAAAAAAAAAACTAAAAATAAATGAAATTATTTAGGGAATTTGAAATAGACGTTGAAATCGGCGTGAACTCACTATAAGGAAAATCACTTGTCATTCAGATAGAGTACCCAAAACTCAAAAATGTCATCTATTCTTGCATATCTCTGAAGCTCGCTCTGAAGTGAATTTCCACATGATTTTTCACGTTAATTCCCACGTCGATTTTTCCACCTGGAGAATATAATTCCAAAAAAAGAGGGACCCCCATTCCTGCACCACTTTGACTGAGAGTAAGGTTGCTCAAAGTTATGATCGGGCGTCCGATAGATAACATTTCGTTTTTTTCCCCAAGTACAGAACATTTTTTTTTATGCTTCCCCTCCCTAAAACGTTGTAAATAATGACCACGTGCTTCTACATTTTTGCCCGAAATTTCTATCACTTGGTCTAGAAAAAAAATTGTTTTTGATTTTGAATACCTAGTTGTCATTCTCTTAATTTTGTGAATTTTTATATTCCAGTACAGACGTTTTTCCACATTTTGGCATATCAAAGAATACATACTTTGCACATATTTTACAGGCTTGAAAAAGGTTTACAACATTTTTCGCTTTTTCTTAGGAAATACTAGTTTTAAATTTTATTAAAAAGAAAACTGGATAAAGACCATTTCGTTTTTCCTCCTCCCAAAAAAAAGTGTTTATAAATCTTTTTACCTCTTTAGTGTGGAGCTCTTGAGAGACACATACTTCGATAATTTTATTAGAATTATTTATTTCAAGTATACCACAGCAAACTTTCTTTCTCAAAATTTCATTTTTATTCTTTATCCAGTTGTCATTCTCATTACTCCATATATACATAATAAATTGCTGTCTAAAATTGCAATGAACAATTTTTTTACACTTTAGTGGAATTAAATCAGACAATGGAGAGTATATTCGGTCGCGGAACTAAATCGGCTGATCCCAAATGAACCGACGCACCTCGGTACGGAGTCGTAAGTGGAGGAACCCTCGAACACGAAATGAGGGGGGGGGGGATTAAATCGAACGGCACTAAATCGGAAGATAGGTGTAATACAGAGTAACTAAAATTGTTATGAGATCATAAAAATCATTTGGAAAAAATTGGGTATCTCTTTAATGAAGTGAGATCGTTTGCAACTCGTCGAGACCAGTTTCCTCTATAATTATGTCGTAGTTATAAGTTTTATGGAAAGACGAAGACATCGGCCTACGTATTCTATAAATCTGATCACCTTGTAAATGCGCAGCACGCGTTAATGTCCTCTTGACAGTAATAACATCGTATCTAGACGCTGTATAGACGATGCTGGCGCTGGACCACCTACGCCATTCATTTATGCAGTTTCCCCTTCCCAAATCCCATAGAAA
>JAUMHM010000088.1:598857-613520 GCA_032362435.1 Melikaiella ostensackeni | reverse complement strand
CAGTCACGCAAGGTGAATCCTCTCCCCCTTCAAATAATGTCACGTCACGATTGGAATCCCCCCTCTCTGTTTTTTCATTTTACCTTAAACTGTTGTTTATGAAAAAAAATTATACTAAGACTACATTTAAATTGAATAAAAGGAAACTTAAAAGATGAATCTTCATTTAACACAATTAGTTTCGTTATTGCTGAACGTTGTCGAATTTCAGGTTCAATGAAAACAATGCAGTCAGAAAAAGTTCGAGCCGAATTTTGCACGGATAATAATTTTAAACATCTAAATTTATAGTAGGGTTGTTTCGTAGTTTTAAAATAAAATAATTTTTGAATAGTTAATTTTAAACTAAAATCAAAGCAATTCGTAAATATTTTTGTTATAGGAAAAAAAATGTTAAAAATTAGAACCGCGAAAACACTGATTCAAACTGAATTACGCGACCAGGAAGGTGATAGGGATTCTCAAATATTCAAGTCATTCAAGTCAATGCGCAACGGGATTCTAACCAAAATTTTGACAAAGAAGTTATACCAAGTTATGCTGAAGTCCTTCTAGGGGGAGTACTTTTTCAATTAATACGTTTTTACAGAAGAATCTTTTTTTTTCTTCTAGTGCATAAATTGAGGGATTATGAAAAAGTGAGGTTATGTCAGGACGTTAACGTGCATACTTACGAAGTCTGGATTACTTTAAAAAAACTGTATTGCCATAAAGATATTTTTGTGAGATTCCCGCCAATAACTTTCACAAAAATCTCTTTTAACAGCAATTCATTTCTCAATTCTCACTGTTAACGTCGACGTGAATAAAACGAACAAAAATGCACGCAGAAAAATTATGTGAGAATCACTGATACCTAAGCCGTGACTGGTGGAAAATCCGACCCCTTTGACGTCACAGGGGAGAGGGGCCCTCCAATCGACATCGTTCAAAAAATTCAAATTTCCACATTTAATTCAAAATAGTAAACAAAATGCAAAAAATATTCTTTTGATGTATATGATATACGAATTTCACGAACTATACGATACATTCATGGGAAAAGTGATACCTGACTTTAAAAACAACCCTATTGTTTTTCTTGATAATATTATAATTTCAACCGTGACATCACGGAGCATAAAACTCCCCACCACCTCTCTGTCACGGTCCGTCACGTTCTATCGAACGCCTCCCCTCAGTAAAAGAGCGTGACGTCATTTATGGACGCCTATATACCGCGGGAATATCTTCGTGGTTTGGTCTCTGGTTAGAAGCGTTCGCACGAAGAGCTTGGGATTCGTTGCGGTTTTTGAACGTCACTCGCGAAATGCTCACCTGTCATCCAAACCGCGAAAGTCGCAGAAAAATGTCTCACATTTTGCTCATAATATACACACTTTCTACATTCATATACATTTAACACGCAATCATCGGTAAGATTAACAGGTTTATCGTTTATTGCAAAAACTTCTGAGTATAATTCTGAGAAATTAGGGATAATTAGTGAAATTATACGTATTAGCGATTGCGAACATGATTTTCTTCATTTATTTCTCAATTATTAGATTGTGAGTTTAATAAACCGTGACTTGCCAATAATGCCAATTCTATAAATTCTATAAAAAATCTTCGGGAACAGAAAAAAATCACAAGGGGCTAGGTGAAGTGAGTACGGTGGGTGCTCCAATACGGAAATCTTGGTCTTCGCCAAAACCCTCTGGACAGACGGCGCCTTGTGTGCCGGCGCGTTGTATTGGTGAAAAATCAACAAGCCGTTCTTCCACATTTCAGGTCTTTTTTCCGTACGCATGTAAATTTTCATTTATGATTTGTTTAACAGTTTCTTTATCGATGTTCACTGAGACAGCAATTACTCGAATGCTTAGGCATCGATTTGTTCGAATAATTTTACTCACTTTTCGATGTAACCGTCGGTTTTCGATGTGCGAGGACATCCAGGACGCGGATCGTCTTTAATTACTTCCCTCCCCTTGAGTAACGAGAAGTTGAGTACGAGATGGACACTCATCACCATAAACTTCCATCAACAAATTGGATGTTTCTGTAGCGGATTTTCCAAGTTTCACAAGAAACTTTACGTTGACGCGCTGTTCTACTTTCACACTCAACATAATTCCGGCGGAGCTCAGGTAGACAGTCAACTTGGAATAAAGTTATTGTCGTACTGAAGGGCGTACAACCATGAAGTTTGGAGGGGTGGAGCGGGGAAGAAAGATCACAGATCAATATTAGACCCCACTTTTTGTTGCCGAGGCCCCAAGCAAGTGGCAAAAAAAATCAGTCTGGTTATTCAATAGCCACACCTCACATTATATAGGAAAAAAATAGCATTTCAATTGAGGACCAAAAAAGATTATTCAAATTTTATCATAATACTGATCAGCTAAAAATCTATTTTTTAAATTAAGACTTCAATATTTTTTACACTAGAACAATAATACTCACCATAATTCAAAAACCATTAGAGGTTACTGAGTTTACAAAAAAGGTTATTTATTACTTCTTGACGGAAACAAATGAAATCTAACATGAAAAAATCTGTCCGGGGCTACCCGACACGAAACGGCCAGGGCTACCCGACTGTGATGTTACAAAAAAAAACTGCAACGAATAAAAAACTACGTGAAATTATTAAACAAAAATTACAAGTCACTTAGTTTGAGAGTGAATTTATATATCCCAATCAAAACCAACCTATTTTTTTGTGTAGTTTTTCAAATATTTGATAATACTGTTGCTCCATATTTCACAAAATGCACTTGTTTTCTAGAGACGAAATATTTAGATCGGATTTTCTTTTAAGCTAATGAAATATTTTACAATTACAATGTTACAATGTTACAAATACAATAATTGTTACAAAAACGTAAAATTTGCTGTGACTGGGTGATAAATATTCACTTTGTAGAAATAAAAAAATATATGTTTATGTTTTATTTTGCATCATCCAAATAAGCAGTCCCGAACCATAGTTTAATACTAATAATTAAATAATATAAATAACAGTAAATTTTCATATAGAATACATAAAATTTCAATCCATTTTTCATATAGCATTTAAAAATCAAGGTTACTTTTAAGTGCACGGTCTACGTAGAGTATGTCCATAAATCTACAAATGAGCGTAGATTCTATTCCTATATTAAATAGAGCATTCGATTTCTATTGTAAGGTATATACATAGCTTGGAAAATAAATATTCATTTAAAAATATCTGTCGAAAACCGAGCGCGAGTGTCACGATGAAAATGTGTGCCTCAAAGCCTACAGAGCTTTGAGAAATTTAATCTTTACCTATACTTAATTACGCAGAAAATTCAAAATATGAAGATGCATAGATAAACTGGGATCTAAAAAAGATGTTTTTGCTAAATTTTCTTTCAAATTTGCATAATTAATAAAATAAACAATTGGGAAAGCATTCCGAGTGCAAGGAATAAATATCCGAGCGCGAAGCGCGAGATCCGACAGACACGCGCCCTAGACACGCTCAAACTTGTAAGCGAAGCGAGATTTAGTCAATTGTCGCCAAAAGTTAATTCATTTCAACCAACTGCTATAATAAAAAGTTATTGACTAAATTTGTGTTTCATTTTCTTCAAATCCATTATTATTTCAAAAAAGAAGTATTTAAAAAATATTATTTATTTGGCATTTGTTCTATTATTTTATTTTTTTATTATATTTTACCACACGGCTCTAAATTCTCTAAATACCCCAAATATTTAAAAATACTTCTTTATAAAAGCATCTCAATAAAAGATCACTATCTCCATTTACAATCGATCTGAATGATAAACTTCTCCTGACACCATTATATCCACCCATCATACCCATCATTAATTTTAAAAGCCCGAAACCTGCAACCGTTGCGTTGGTCGTTGGGCATCACAAGGTCAATCTCTCGATATTCCCATAACTTTTGCTGCCATATGGCGGGCATTGGTGACTGGCAAAGCTAAGCCACCAAGAATGGAGGGGTCCTCAATGGGGGATGAGCACCTTGTTTGTTAAAAGTCCAAGGTATATACGGTCGATGGATTTTGGTGTTATGTGAGAGAGGCATAATCTTTGGAGCGTTACATGAAGTGAGTTAACTGGGGCAACAGTTCCCAGGCTACATAGAATAAGTCTCATGCTTCGTGAAACATTATACTACACTACACTAGCCAGGCAATACAACCATGCATGACCTGAGGAGCACAAGTGTAAATGCGGGCCTTAGGTCCCCTGTGCTCTCTCAGTGTTCTCACACGTGTACCTCGTATGCTTATATATTATGTGTGTACATGCATTGCATCGTAAACCATGCCTGAAACTCCTTCCACGCACTCTTGGTCGCAAATAATGTACGCTTCTGTTCTGTTACTCTCTTTCGCGGATCTCGCGAGGTTTTGCTTTCCAAGCAAAGATAAGAAAAAAGAAAAAACTTTAATTTGGTGTTTGTAGGAGAGAAACAACCATTATGACAGGGTGCAGCGTTATGAATGTGTTTGCTTTTCTATTAATTTTTTGCATTTAATGGCTTTATTGAATACAGGGTACACAGTAGAAAAAAGGATAATTTTTGTTGCAGAGCATTTTGCTCCAGCGATCATTTGTCTATCAAGATCATAATGATTTGTTCATTCAGATCATTTTGATCTACTTTAAGCGTTATGTGTCGCACTAAACGAAATGACTCCCAGTTTTTGACGCGGATGTCATAACTTAAATATTTTGTTCAACCGCGCGCAAGTGACAACTATACTCACCAGAAGATATATTCTGTTATCAAGTTTTGTTATTTTTTAACTTTTTAAGTACACTGCATGATCAGAAATAAAACCTTCGAATTAATAAAATATGTATGAAATAATGACGTTCTTAAAACGAGATTTTACATAATATAATGCGCTCCCTAATAATGTGAGTCTCGCCCTAAAAATTAAACAAAATAGTATCAAATTTTAATCATAATTTACAGGAAATTCTATCCAAGGCCCTTGATAATGGCCGCCTCTTCCTTACTGTTCAAAATTGAGCAATTTTTGAAATATGCCCTTACTATTTTTTTATGGTTAAAGTAACCAGAAATCTGATTTGATTGATTGATTCAATGACTGTTAAAAAAATGGTCGCTGACTTTATATACAATACATGCAGATGACTTTACACACGTGTAGATTACATTTAATGTACACGTGTATATTAAATGTAATATAAATTTATTAATTTTAATAAAGAATGTCTATTAAATCTAATATAAATTTGATAATATGAATATACATGAGTATTATATTTGATATATTTTATAAATTATTTCAAATTACATCAAAACGTATATTGAAAATATACTAATTTCAAAAACATTTTTAACAGTGATACTAATTTTTTCCGTATACTTCCGCTGCAGAAGAAAGCTACCATTTTTATTCAATCCTCCCTGGTAGAAATGTATTTTCACAAGAAAATACAATAAATATCGGAAACTGTAATTTTTAGAAAAAATTTTAATAAGTAAATAGATTTTAAAAGATTCTTTTTGTAATTATCTATGAATTTTAAAGATTTTTTAAAAATAATAAGAGAAAAATCAAGTAGAAAGTTAGAAACTACAATCTTCTGCTAGGTAGAATATACTGACACTTTTACAAAATTGTACAAGTAATTACAATTTTTTACAAAAAATACAAATTTTACATTTTTCTGCTTTACTGTAATTTATTATATTTTATTGTAAAAATACATTTTCACTACAAATTTATTTGAGTAAAAATTTCTACTAATTATTAGTCACTATTGCCTAAAACTTACTTAAGTGAAAAGTCGAAAACTACTAAATGTAAAAGTAAAATACGACAAATAATTAGGAGAAATTTTGACAAAAGTAGATTATCGGAAAACTATTAATAGGAATAGTGCATAGTCGATTGTCAATTGCTTCAGTGGGCCTTCCTGCTAATAATTAGAAGTTTTCTGCTAATTCATAGTTAAATTATACTAATTTATTTGATAACCAGATTAAATCTAAATGCATATTAGCAGAAATTAATAATTGTATTAGTTAAATTAAAGAATAGGATAAAAATATGTAAAATACATATATAGTAAATAATATTGTTTACTATATAGTAACTACAGTAGTATAACTATTTAGTAAATAATAAATAACTATACAGTAAAATTAATAGAATTATAGAGTACTAATTATTAGTAGAAAAGATTACTATAAACAAGCAATTGGTAAGCGACTTCGCACTATTTCAATTAGTAGTGACTTTGCACTATTTCAATATTAGTAGTTTTTTTATTAATTCAGATTTAGAGAGTTGAACTGGTTGAACTCTGTTTATGACTAGAACTGTTTTGTACTAAAACAGATTATCCCAGACAATGAACTTCGAAAATGGTGTATAGTTTCTACTTCTTGGCAAGTATTGGAGTCATTGTTAATGTTTATTGTCGGTACTTAAGTCAAGAAACTGCAGTGATTATAAATACAATTCTCCGCGTTATCTTTGAGTAGTGAACTTATTAAAATTGCGGTAAATGCACTTCCAGAGAGAAAAATTTTATCAAATAATTAGGCTTGACAATAATTAATAAGTTTATGTGTGACTCAGCGAGAATTCTTTCCTGTAATTAACAATATTTATGTTTTGTAATTTCAGTAAGTTTATTCATAATTCTGAAATTTGAATTTAAACGAAAATTAAATTAGAACAGTTCTAAAGGTCAACTAATTTTTGAAAAGTTTTTTTTTCGTTAAAAGTAATATATAATTACAACATTAGCCATATGAAAAAGGCCGGAACGAGGTAATTAGTATACGATAAGGCGATAATTAATACCTTCCTCGCGTGTACATAATTTCTGTTCGTACATTTATCATGAATGTATTGGCTCATACTTTACACGATTCGACGTAAACGACCTTTTGGCGTTCATTAAAGGTCGTTTGGAATTTTTCAATTTCATTTTTACCTTCTTTGTTAACTCTCTAAACTTGAATAATTGTTTCAATGAGAATTCGAGACTCTTTTTTCGCGATATCAATCAGTGAAAATCCGCTGGAAATCAGTAAAATTTTCAGTGAACACAGTAAAAAAGAATATTTAAAATTATTATACCGTAACATTTTTTTGACCTCAAATTTAGAAGCGAGCTTAGTTTAAGCAAAAATTTATCTGGACTCAAGTAAAGTTTATCTGAAGTCGGCACTGATTCTTAGTGAAATTTCACTGATTCAACTTTCAAGTTTAGAGAGAAGAAAAGGGAAGTTTAAAGAAAAGTTGATATAAAATTACGAAATAGAATGTATAGATCAATCATTTTAATGACCAGTCTGGAGATTATTTTGTCTCTTTCTTCTTAAGGTTTTAAATTTTAAGCCTGAATGGCTTGGTCAACTTTGTATCTTAGGACGTAATCCCATATGTGTATTCTAGACTCAGAGGGTCCCAAAGAATCATAGATCACTGAAGACAGTCTTTGAGGAACGCCCTGTATATTTGTGTTGGCATGATGCATCATGCATGACGCATATATACATATGTTCACAGCAGAACTCCTCAAGTTCTTACGGTATGTCTGAAATCCCCTCGAGGAAAAGTCCATCGACATATTGTGTCCAGAAAAAATATAAACTTACCAGAATTCCACAAATTATTTAGTTTATTTTAAATATAACAAATTATTTTTGAACTTCTCGAGGAATGTTGGATACTAATTTTCTAAAATACTTCACCTAATGGGCTTTTATATTTTAATGAACCTTTAAGTTCTTTGGGCTACCAGGCTTTCAGACTGAGTTGATTCGGCGTCAAATGGACGTGCACTTTATGTACTTTACATAACTGAACTTTCTCTAACGACTTTTTTTCAGACAGATGAATCTATTTGAATTTAATTGCAGTATTTTTCTGGGTGTGGCAGCAGAGCGTGGATATTACACTGATAAATAAACCAGTAAAAGTCTCGAGGAAGTGCTTGCAGATGTCCGAGAAATTTTACACTTCTCTTACAATGCGGCACTGAAACTTACGCTGTTAGAAGTCTTGAATTAATTTGACTAATAAGCTGTGTCGCTTGCTTGGATGAACACTGAGCAGTACTTATTTAAGATCCATCAAAAACAGATTAATCAAATAATTTTTTATCGAAACCAAAAGAAAATTACTTCTAACTATAGGAACAAGGAAAGTAATTTCAAAAAGCAGAAACATAAACTTTTTGATGAAACATTTTTCTCACACTTGATTGTTCTAGAGTTGTGTGTTGTACCTACTCGAGACGGTTCAAAACTTCAAAACATTTTTACTCTAGACTTGCGTATTGCGTATGCAAAGCACAAAAGGTAAATAAGATCATCAGTAGAATACTAAGGAGGTGACAAAAGAAAGGAGGTAGGAGACTTAAAAAAATATACATTATGCAAGGCACCTATTTATAGACAAAGTGCAGACTTAAAAGAAGACCTTTCGATAAAAGTGCTTCAAATGCCCTATTCATCTCTATCAATAATCTCTTATGCTTATCTACAGCTGAAGCGAGAGCTATAACATAAAGAGAATGAAGGACCATAATACAGCTATTAAAGCTCTTGTAGAAACAGCTTCTCTTTATAAGATTAAGTTCAAAGACGGATCATTTTTATTACCCATTTAGATCATCTTTACTATATGTACAATAATAAAATTTAAAAATTCTGAAATTATGAGTAAAAGAGGATAACAGAAGAAAGCGTAAAAACTGGTTGTCGGTCTACCGAGGTAAAAAAGATGTTCGTTTTTTAGAAGAAAGCACGTCTTTAAGTTTAGGCTTCGGGATATTCGGAAGAATAAAAGGCGAGGTTACAAAGCCGTTACTAAAATTGTTGACTGGTTGACCACGTTGGTCCGGTTTGGTTTATGCTCGGCTTTATGTGCACGTCCGAGTTAAAGCGTGAAGTGCCCTTCTTTACCCCTGAGGTGTCAAATTTATGTGTTTCGCAACGTGTTACAATGATGTTTTTGGTCGAACACGAAATAGTCACGTGGATGGGATTCTTGCAAAAGAAGTTCTCAGATTTCAAGAAAAGATCCCAAAAAGTATTTTGAACACGATGTCTACAGACATTCCGGTCAAATTAAAGGTTAATAATTCTTGCTCAGAGCATTGGAGTTAGATAATTTAGTCATTATTGTCGAGAAATTCTGTAAAAATTGAGAGAAGAATGCACTCCTACGGTGATTAGTTGATTACCTACTTGAAATATGCAAATGAAAAATGCACTTAAGGACGCCCCAAGTACATACATCCAATTATTCAATATGAAAAGGGAACAAGACTCCCGTTTCACCGCCTGCGTTTCATTATATTATTATTATATGCCCACAGCTCCAGTGGTTATGAACTCAGCTTATAAATTCATTTCATAAAGTTTCATTCTGAAGCCTCATAATTCCATAAAGCTTCAAATACGTGTGATTGAGTGTGATATGTCATCGGATCCACCCACCGAAAGAAACACATTGGGTTGAGATTGTTGATGCTATAAATGGAAGAGAGCGAAAGTACAATTGAATGTGCCCGCATTCAAATTTATTCGACTAAGGAAAAAGGTCAAAGCGACCCTGCCTCACGATATTCGTGATCTCTAGACATGAGTCTTATATTATTATGAATTTTTGCAGTTTTCGAATGATCTCTATGAAAAAATATTGAAAACTGTTTTCCTTTCACTGAAAAAATCCTTATTAAAAAATAAAATCCTTATTAAAAGTAAGTTTACCTGTAAAGAAGGGCAACTTCTGTGTCTGTACTTCCTCGTCGCGAGTTCCCACCAGGGAATAACCCCCTGTGTGTCTCTAGGCTTAACAGTATCACTAACAGCGTGTTCATAGAGCGGTTCCAAAATCGGAACAGTACCGGACAATCTTCTCGGGACATCGTTCGCCATTCGGTCTTTAGAAACATTTCCTCTCCTCGGTAGAGTCGCAAAACCCTGACAATCCGAGGAACACCTAACTTCCTCTTCCGACTCCAAGGAATTATGTCTCGTCCTCCCAGAGGCTATGAAAGTTCCACTAAAAACATTCTCATTCCTCCTAGGTTGTATCTGCTCTTGGGACACCAACCTCTCCTGACGCTCTCTACTCTGAGCTCTATGCAGTTGACCCTTCATGATAATATCAGTGGCATCCATCAGATATAAAGGAAGACAACTACCTTGCTGGGTGTGACCGTTAAAACTCGCCTCGTCATGTCGACTCACGTCTATCGTACTCATGCACGACCTCTGAAGCCTTCCCGGCACCCTTTCCCCATCAAGGACATCCTCACTCGATTTGTGTAAAGGTCTAGCACCTTTGCTTCTCCTACAGGGCAAAGTCCCGTACCTTCGATCATCCGAACGATTCTCCTTCATCAAAACCCCTTCTCGATTCCTTCGAGAAGAGTCGATAATCCTTTCTGAAGCCCTACGAGAGAGTTCTACATTATTTTTTCGCATATTTCTCTCCTTCCTGGAATGATGAAGATCATCAGCTGCCTCGACTCTCACACGATTTCTCCGAATCGTGCCGGTGAGCAGCGGACGATCCATCTGGTCATCATCACTAGAAGAGGCTTCTTTGGTTATTTTTTTCTCGAATCCAAAATGAAGTCTCTTCTGATCCCTTCTTTCCAGGACCTTGTCAATCGACAACTCTGTCAAGGATTCACTAATGGCATACAAAGAATCGGTCGATTCAGTTGTAGCAGTTGATCCTGTAGAATGTCTACAAGAGCCATCAATTGAAGAAGATCTAGGCAGAGGTTTTGGGGGCAACTTTCCATAGGAATTAGGCCTTGTAGAGATTCTTAAATTTCGTTTAGGACTTGTAGAGTATGAATCGGCAGATGGAGAAGATGTCCTGTCATCGTTTTCCCCAAAAGTCGGTGATATGGGAAGCATTGGAGCCATATCTCGTTTTCGCAAGAGACTTATTTGGGATTGGGTTGTCAAGTTTTTTGCGACCTTGTTAATCACTCCATAGGCAGAGTTGGTTGAATTCGACCTCAGCTCCTCATAGCTCTTGTCGATCTCTGCAATGTTCCTGTTAATGTCCTCGATGTATCTGGCTGTGGTGCGATAAAGATCACCGCTCGGTACGTAATTACCATCCACGATCGGGCACTGATCGTTTTTCCGGTCGTTCTTCAAACCAGCCACGTTAGGAATCGCATAGATCGGCTGCCTGCCATTAGGCTCGCTCGATTCTTGTTTATTATCGACGATCTCGCACGATTGTGACCCTGTGTCCGCTGTGCGACTCACGTTTGACTTCGTTGAGCCTCTGGACTCGGAGAGCCGATCGTCTTCTGGAGTGCAGATTATTTTGCATCTCTGCTCAATGATTCGAACTGCCTCCGGCTGGTATAGATTTCCGTTTTGGAAGTGTTTTTCAAAAAGTGGTTCTTCAAAAAGAGGTTCTTCAAGGTTCCTCACGTGTAGGTTTTCACAATCCCTAGTTTTCCCGAGAAAAGAATTGAGGGTGAGATAATTCTCCTCGAGAGGAACAGTATCATAGATGCAGTCCTCCTCATTCGAAACTAAATCCTCCTTTTTGGAATCACTGTTCTTCCTCCACTTGTTGTTGGAGAAGGTGTTCAAGCTGATTTCTTGACGTGGCTCGCTTTCTCTTTTTGAAGTCCTTCGAAGGGTCCCGTAGTTTTCGAAAAACTTGTCTTTGCCCAAGTCTGACCATCTAGGAACTTGGTGAACCTGATCTGGAACAATTGGCAGATTAGAAACTCGGGAAAGGGAGTAAGGCCCTCCGGAGTCTTTGAGGAGTTCTTCGGAGTCGGATCGGTAGACAGCCCGAGGTCGGCTTCGACCTCGAGACCTTATGGTGGCGTATCCGTCGTGCACTCGTCGGGAACATACGTTGAGATCCATGTTCGATTTCAGTGAAACGTTATTAAATAGTTGCTGACATTCTTCATGCTATCCTGGATTCGATCTACCAGGCGGATCTAAGCGCTCGAGATCACGATCACGATCTTGGGTCACTCAGCTATGCGAACTTCGGTAATGGTGTTTTCTACGCCGTACGCGGACTCTAGTCTCACGATAGTTTCTTGGCACATTTTTCCCTGAAGATGGTAACGAGCCTGCCTGAAAAAAGATCGGTTTGTTCGACAATCAAGTTCAAGGGGGGAGGTTTCCTCGAGAGAATCTGGTGTGCCTTGAATTGGGAGTGCTGTTGAAGGTAGTGAATCCAAGAAGGGAAATTTGTATGGATTGTTGATTTACGAGGAAAATAGGAAGCAATGTGAGGAAAGAGGTTTCTAGGAGACATTGACTTAGGTTGACCAATGAAAAAATTTTTATTTAATAATTATAAAAAGACATTTTCCTTTTCTTTGGATCATTTGAAAGATGTATGAAAAAATTAGACCTTCAACATATTTGTAAAAATGAAACAGGTAATTTTTCGTTTGTCAGCCAGAAAGGATGAGCGACTGAACAGAATGCATAATAATTCCCTGAGGCATCCAAAAAATTCATATTTGTTCTCAACTTTCTTTAAAGCAAAATTTCTTCTGGCGATTTTAGAGAAGATGCCTACGCTTTTGGGAATGTTTATGCATTCAGAACGAATCGACGTAAATTCGAGTTCCATTCAGGATTTCGTACATGCCATACTCGAGATCCTGAACGGAGGACATTAGGTATGCAAACGATTTGTGGTACTCGTAACGTAATTTCTCACAAATCGCCTCCCAGGTAGACAGTAGGCACTCACAAGATTTCTCGTCTTTTTTTTCTCAATTTTCAAGATTGGTGACCCAGTTTAGTCCAGAATTTCGATACGGAGGACCCTTAATCGTTTTAATTCAATAAAGCGTAACGCAATGCCTGATAACAAAACCCGATCTTCAAAGCACTCGGAGCGGTGCGGTCGATAGACGATATTAATTAACTTTATCTCGACACAGTGAGTTACAAATACTTGTCGATTGTAACTAACAATTTTTCCCATCCTGCTGACCAATGAATATGAATCGACAACAGAGTAGATTCAATTACCACACGTCGGGAATATATCGTTCTATAATTACTGGACCCATTGTTACATTTGAAACTTATTATTATTTGTAGATTAAAACATTAATAAAAGAAATGGATCTAGAACAACATTTTGTGATATCTTAAGAGTCGATTTAATTCGCACTACCTTATCATTATTATTTTATCAAGTTATACAAGCGTTTCTAATTCTGCTTACGTGCTATTTTTTAATTCGGAGAATTTTTATTGATTTATAAAACCATTTATACGAGTAGGGTAGATTCATCAAGTAGACTTAATAACTTATTTGCCTTACACTCAAAATTCAAATTATTTCTATTAGAATAGAAAATTCTGATTTTTTGTCAATTAGAAGAAAATTTGTATCGCCTTCGAATTTGTAAGCATTCGAAGCCTACAAACTTATATTTTTTTGAAATTACAAAAATTTAATTGGGCCTGCCTTCAATTATATGAAAGACCAAGTTTGTATTTTTTAATGTGAAAAAAATACAAATTTTAATTTAGATACTTCGAATTCCAAGGCTTTTGAATTAGAATTTTTTTAGAAATAAAAATCAATCAATTTGGATCGCCTTCTAATGCTAATTCGGAAATCACCATCTTGTAGATTAATATATTAATAAAAAATCATTGATCCAGAATAGAATTTGTTTATCTTAGCTCTCAATGCAATTCAGACTGACTGCCTCGTCATTATTATTTCACACCACGTTCATACGACCGTTTCTAATTCCGCTTACGTGTTATCAGGTATATGCATTTTTAATTCAGAAAAATTGTATTTACTCACAAAAAATTCATATAGCAAAATATCATTATCAATTCTGCAAAATATATTTATCAATTTTAAAGATGATGGAATAACATAATTGGCAGATCGTTATCATAAATAATTCTTTTTTAATCAACAGAATTAGGTTAAATTGATGTTATTAAATTTGAATTGATTTGAACACTAGCGCAAAAAAGAAGTTGGAGTATTATTACTTCTCAAACAGAAGATTAGACTAAAAAAAATTATTGACTTAATCAATTCTCTTCCAATGAAAAATATGCCAATGATTCAATCATTGAATAAATTAGACATTTTTTTCAAATTCCATTAAACTAGTCGCGCATTTTTCATTCACAGAATATTCATCAAGCTATTTAAATTCTTGTAGTCTAATGTTCAAGCTCCAAGCTTTTTTCTAGTCAAAAAATTTATAAAATATTAATAAAAATTAACAAATTAGGGTGCCTACCCGACAGATGATTTTATATTCCCGGTAATTTCCCGGGCTTCTCCCGGTCAATTTAAAAGAGTCCAAAAGATTTGAATGATTTTAACCGATTTTAAACATTTCAAGAGATTTATAAACTGATTTGGGATAGAGAATTTTGTAAAAGAATTATAATTATAAATTTGAAGAGCGATTTTTGTAAATTCCCTTCTCTTCAATCAGAATTAAAATAATCTTCCAAAATTCCCGTTTATGTCAAAGATTCTCTGTTCCAAGTCAAATAATAATTCTTTACGAAAATTCCCTGTCCAAAAGTCTAAATTATAATATGTAGAGGTGGGATTATATTGACCCTCAATCGTAAAATTATTTTGGAATTTTTGGTGATCGAATTG
>JAUMHM010000088.1:575966-589525 GCA_032362435.1 Melikaiella ostensackeni | reverse complement strand
GTATTTTGAGGGACTTGACGAATCGGTCTATAAAAATGGCATCACTGCATTAGAGCACCGTTATGAGAAATGTATTAATCTTGAGGGAGATTATGTTGAAAAATGAAGTGAAAAAAAAACGAAAAAAGTTGCTTTTCCTTATCAGGTCGGAAACTTTTCACCCCACCCTCGTATATTATGCCACGACTTGGTCATGGCATAAAAATTGACACTCAAGAACTCATAAAAATTCATAACAGGCATATGGTTTTGAGAATCGTATCATTGTGATGCGCAATTTGCTGATCAAATAAAAAATCCAAAATATGTATAAAAGTGTTGCATATCATTTTGATTCAATTTCAGGATCAAATTGATCAACCGGCACTCACTGCGTATTCAGTTTACATACCACAACAGATAGAGGAAATTGAAAAAAGTGTCCATATTTATCTTCGGACGTTGGTAGATAAATTTTCTTATGGTGGGCAGGCTCTAGAGAAGATAAATATAGAATAGAGAATTAAACCACTTTCTACAGCAGAATAGTCTATTAGGGCAACTTGTTTTCGTCTAGGTCTAGATGATAAAATAACTAAGGATGACATTTTAGCAAGTCAACGAAATAGTTTGTGAAAAAAATGATACATGCATCTTAAACTACGAACCAAAACAGATTTATGAGAAAAAAACTTCGATAAACGTTAAATTAAACTAAAATCTTGCATAACTCAAAGAATCTACTCTCATCCCTCTCATCGCACACAGTGTCTTCATATCGAGGTCTAAGATGTTTACACATCAAAAATAAATAATAATCATTGATTTGGAAAGAATGAATGATCCTCATTTCGAAATAATTCTCTTCTTTTCCTCATCATTAACGAGTTTGGTAAGATCTTGATGACATCCAATGACCATTGACTAAACGGTAATTCCATATCGAACGTGTTAATATGGACTGGGTCGAAAGATTGTGCACCATCGCTGGTGTTGTTTCGCAACACGTAGCGATTACTTTATCCGTAGGTGGAACAGGTCCTCGAATCAGTCGAGAAATCAGTCCAGACACTGGAGATTAAAGAGCTGTCGAAACTGACACTACATTCTATCGAGACCTCTTGGATACTAATATCTACAACTCAGTGCATCCCAAAACGATCCAGGAAAGTCAGAAAATATAAACATGTTTTGCGAAATAAATGAGATAAAGAATTCCTTACAGCATTTAAATCTGAGAATTTGAAGGTTGATCGAAGGCCGGAGACATGTTGTTATGCATATTCGTGATTCCTTCGAACTGATGCCATAATATAACTCAACTCTTGATGATTCAAACCATTTCGGTATTTTTAAAATCAGATGTTTCTAATCTTAGAGATGTCCAAATTTTCAATTCTTCAATGTCGAGAACAGTTTCACTTAAAATTTTAAATGAAAAGCCTTTCGATTACGTAACGTTTTTAAAAAAATCAATGTGTGATTCTTTAATTTTGAAGATAACCCGCAGTCCTTATATTTCTTGAGTAAGGTGTATCGGAACACGCAATCTTGCTGCTTAAAAGGATCTACCATGAGATATTACAAAATGATTTTTATTTCTTTCGATTTAAAGATGACTTTAAGAGACTCCTCTATAAGGAAACCCGTTCTATGGCTTAATCTTATAATTCTTATTACATTTTCTTGCTTTCTTTACTCTTTTCTTTTCAATTCTCTTTTCGGATTGCCATTCAGTGGAGAATCAATGAATTCGATTCAGATTTCCAATCCTATTCAACATTTCTTTTGTATAATTTGTTTCATCTAGTCTTCTAGTCCTCAGAAGCTTCAATATTAATCTTCTTCGAAGCAACCATCAACTATTTAACAACACTATCTTAAGTTATTACATTATTTAAATTTCCAGTGAAGTCGATTTGCACAAGCAATATCAATTAAAAATAATCTCAAGAAAATTATTCTGTCAACTTATAGCAAATCAGTTCTAAATTTGTGAACACTTCCATTTATCACCATCATAGACATTAACTCAATCATTGCAGTGATGAGGTCACATCATGAAGTCACCACCTTCAACGGATCGAATAACAATTTTTACTCCTGGAGATATATAAACTACTAAAGATTATATATTCCTATAAGTTTCATCCGATCAATAAAATATTTAATATTTTATTGCTAAAATCCTCTACAAGTCTGCATAATTGTCTCCTCAATACTTTCAAACTAAAATCAAAAAGTAAATCCTACATAATTCAACCATCAAATAAAAAACCTTATCATTTATATTTATCATTTACTATTCTGCTTTATACCAAAATCAAAACAGCAGATCAGTCTGCAGTAAATGCCAGTTGATCAATTTCATCCCGAAATTGGATCAAAATTATTGCAACGCTTACAGATCTCGGATTTTTTACTTGATCAATAAATTGTGCATCAAAATGAGCAGATCCTCAAGATCAATTGCCTGTCTTGAATTTTCATGAGTTTTCGAGAGTACTACGTAAATCTGAAAAAAAACTCTTTTTGAAGATAAAAAGAATAATTTCCAAAGCCATAGAAATTTATATCCCAATATAGGAACATTGAAATTTTTCTCCCGTCTTAAAATTCAAAATTGTCTAAAACATTCCTTGTCAATCCTAGGAAGTTGTAAATCTTCCAAAAGTATAGAAATACTTTTAGAACGAAAAAAATAATTACCACAGTTGAATATTCGTTTTTTTAAAAAATTAATTATTTTAACTGAAAATTTAACTATTCCAGTTTTAGGTTCCTCATTTTAGTCGAAAATTCATCTTTTTCGGTCACAAATTTTATTATTTGGTTGAAAATTTGATTATTCTGTTAAACCATTCAAGAATTATGCGAGCAATTATGTTTGGTTGAAATTTGTTTTCCCTCTTGACTGGAAAATCTTTCTTGGTTGAAAAAGCAACTCTTTTGTTAATAATTCGCTCTTTTGGTTTTAAAATTTATCTCTTTTGGTAGAAATTTAATCTCTTTTGGTTGAAAATGCAACTGTTTGGTTGAAAATTAATCTCTTTTCTATGAGAATTCAACTATTTTGTTGAAAATTCATCTTTTTGATTGAATTCAACTGTTTATTTTTATTTAAAATTAAAATATTTTTTCGTTGAAAATTCAACTACTTGGTTAAAAGTTGACATAATTTGCTATAAATTTTTTTTTTAGTTGAACACTCATCATTTTAGTAAAAAATTTATCTCTATGGTTGAAAATGGAATTATTTTGTTGAAAATTCAATTTTCTTTGTGCTGAAAATTAATGTATTTTGTTGAAAATTTGTCACTTTCTCATTTCTGCACTTAAATGCGAACTGAATTAATAGAACGCAATAAGAAAATCCAACTTTTTTGGTTGAAAGTTAATTATTTAATTATTTTTGGTTAAAAAGTCTACAATTTTTTACTCAAAGTTACAATCTTTATTGGTTAAAATATCCACTATTAAATTTTTCACTGTGAATTAATCTTTTTAGTCAAAAATTCGATTTTTTTAAATTGAAGATTCAACTATATGGTTAAAAATTCATATATTTTGTTGAAAATTCGTCTTTTTTATAGAAAATTTTAATATGGCGTCATGCTATGTTTAAATTCATCTCTTTGCTTGAAAAATTATTACATATTTTGTTGATTTTTTTTTAACTAATTTTTTTAACTGAAAATTCAACTCTTTCAGTTGAAGATACATCACTTTAGTTAAAAATTCATCTCTTCGGTTGAGGATTCAACATTTATTTAGAAAATTCGTCTTTTTTAGTTGAATCCAACAGTTTATAATTTGAAATTGAAATATTTTTTGCCTGAAATTCAACTATGTTATTGAAAATGAACGTTTGTGTCGAAAATTTATATTTGCGGATTGAAAATTCACGTGTTTTGTAGAAGATTCTACTTTTTGACTTGAGAATTCAACAATTTGGTTGAAATTTTTTTCTTCATTGACTTAAAAATCTTTTTTGGTTAAAAATTCATCTCTTTTGGTAGAATATTTACCTTTTGTGGTTAAAAATGTAACTGTTTGGTTGAAAATTAATCTGTTTTGGTTGAAGATTCAGTATTTTAATTGAAAATTCATCTTAATTGAACATTTAACTATTTTGTTGAAAATTCGTTGTTTTTTTTTTTGTTGAAAATTCAAGTACTTGGTTTAAAGTTTAAATAAATCGTCGGTCATGACTAACCTATGATTTTCAACCCAGATAGCACACAGAATTCCGTGAAGATTTCCTGAAACTTGCAATGCAAGTTTAGGAATATTGCATTGAGAGATTTGGGCAAAGTTCATTTAACCAGGACAATGGCCGCTTGTCTGGCAATATTGCACGGCGAGGTTCAGGAAAGTTTGGAAAATTTATATAACTTAATTCGATGAGCAGTAGTTTTTTCGGCCCACGCTAAAAATATCCCAAGAAATATATACCAAAAACTGATTGTTTTCCTTGTTTATGAAAAAAGTTAATTTTTTAATATAAATGTGGAAAACAATTAGTTTTTGATGCATCTGTCCGGGGACAAACAATGGGGGCCTAAAAAACTACTGCACAGCTGTACGTGCCATAGAATACTACTGCGCATCGAATTAATTTATATGAAGTTTTCAAACTTTCCTGAACCTCATAATAAAATAGATGTTATTTTTATCGGTTTATTGGTTATGTGGTCTTTTTGGTCAACATGACCAATAAACTGATAAAAATAACATCTATTTTATTACCACAATTTTGGTCGAAAACCAAAACATGATTTTATATGTCCTGAACCTCGCCGTGCAATATTGCCAGACAAGCGGACATTTTTTGGTTGAATGAACTTTGCCCTAACCTCTCAATGCAGCATTCTCAAACTTGTATTGTTAGTTTTAGGAAATCTTCACGAAATTTTTCGTGCTGTTTGGGAATAAAAAGTATAACTGCCACTCGACAAATATGTATGAAGTTGTGCAAAAAACTAATTTTGGATCCGCAAAAGTAGATCATTTTGATCTGAAGTTGGTAATCAGAATGATATGCAACGGTTTGATATCCCAGAGTTTACTGTGTCAAGATTGATACCCAATGAATAAAAAAAGAAGATAAGGAAATCTAAAAATGAGAGACGAGTCTAAAATAAAAGATGAATCTTAGGTCAAAACGATCATTCTCTACAAATACATCGATAACTGCAAAACCAGACAAGCGGCCTCGTTCTTAAGATTGTATAACAGATCTCGCTTACTCGGGAAGTTGGTTAAATGGAGACAGGCGTTGAATTTTATCAAAGGGGCACAGTGATTCGTGTCTCATTAAACCAGTCGTTATTTTGCACTGGCGAGTGTCTTACGAGCTGAGGATAGCTTCTGAATGTATATAACTTGCGAACATAATAATCATAATAATAAAAATATTAAGCAGTCCCACAATGACAATCGTGGTCGTAGGACTTAATTCGTTGACTCCTGTGGACAAGTGAACATGAACATGTACCAAGACCCAAGCCCAAAGAGAACTGAAGACCCCGGCTTCTTGATTGAAGCCAATTCTCTGACCAATCCTGATGCTTGGCTTATTAAAATTGCGTGGCTGTTGTTTTGCCTTTTGTCTCTGCTTTTAATGCCGCTTTAAGTGCTTCTCTGCCTTGTTATAGTGTGTCTTCTTTTCCTAAAGACCTAAACGACTTCTAAGGACGAAAGAATGAGAAGTGAACTTCGCTGGGAATAAGAGATAAGGAAACTCGAGTTTTGCTGATCCACTCGGTTTGCGGTTCTTCGTGGGAAAACGATCGTCGTGAAAGAGACTTTTATCCACAAAGTTTATGATTCGTGGAGAATTGCAAGTGAACTCTAATTTAAATCTTCAAACACCTTTTTAACTTCAGTAGTGACATTTTCTATTTGGGTTATTGTTGCAGAAAAAAAGTATTTTATTTATTAAATTATAAAAGTGATGTAAAATCAAAGTTTTACAGATCCATCTCATCTAATGCATCAATTTCATGATGTTCTCTTTCCCTTATATGCTTTTTTTGAAGAATTTCTCTAACAGAGTTCATAATTCCTGAAAAATTGAAAGTTTGTTGTAGTCAACCTAACCTCAAAAGTAAACTACACTCAACTCTCCATTTAACGGCGGTCTCGGGTATGGCCAGCTATGATCATGAGGCTCTTCCAGGAATTTCTATGATGTAAATGATCAGGGCCGTATGAACCATTTCCAGTAGGAATACATCATATTAATTAACTGTATTTTGTACAAATGTATATTTTTGTCATCATGAAGGATGGGCCTTTTTTTAATAATGAAGATAAATTAATGAAAAGAGAATTTTCCGCGTATATTTGAAAATAAATGCGAAATATGCACGCGAGTGTTCGAACTGCCCGCTTTGTGGCTACAGAACTGCTCAACTCCGCTGAGCTCACAGCAGCTCTCTCTCGGCTCCTTGGGCCCCCTCATCAATGCATGCGAGCCGGCGGAAATGTTAAGAATGCGGTATATGGAGGTTCCAGTGTAATTCTGGCCCCTCATCTGACTCTTGAGATGAAAGTGTCCTGAATGTTGACCAGCGGCCACCGTGGCGCTGATTGTTCACGATGCCTAGATTAATTGAAATGCATGGGAAAAACATAAAAATTAAATTTTTACAAAACAAAAACTATTTTATCAAATTCTTTTCACTAGACGTTAATCTAGATTCTAGAGTCTTTATTATTTTTTTTAAGCAATGCTTATTGCCAAAAAAGGTGAAATGCTCTAGTTATGGACGAAAATTCGCTTCGTCTTTTGGCGAGAAGTTCAAATAAAAATTTTATTATTATTATAATTATAATTATTAATAATTATCTTGAAAATTTTTTAAGAATTGTCTTTTAATTTTTTCAATTATAAAACAAACAGTACGAGAATTAAGTAAAAAAAAATATATTGACTAAAAATGAACTATTATTAGAATTCGGTAGTTCTGTAGTCCAAATATAATTTTACATTAAATTCTCCTATCTTTACATTGTAATTCAAAACAATGTTTTGAAAAATGTTCAAAAATTTTAATTTATTAATTGTTAATGAATAATAATGTTACAATATTAAAATAATATTTGACTTTATAATAACAATGAATAATATCATTATTAGATATGATACTTCGATTTGAACTTCCCGCCAAAAATCGAAATGAATTTTCGTCCAAAACTTGAGCATGTCACCTTTTTTAGTAGTAAGTATTTAAAAAAAATATTAAAGACTTTCTAGATTATCGTATAGTAAAAAAATTGATAAAATAGTTTTTATCAGCAAAAAATAGAATTTTCACGTTCTTCACATGCATTTTAATTAATCTAGGCTTCGTCAACGATCAGCGCCGCGGTGGCCGTGGTCAAATCTCAGGACGCTTCGTGCATTCGAGACGCATGGATATTCCCCAAATTTTATTTTCCCTAATATTTATTTTACCTAAAATCATTTGACCGAATAGTAATTTGCTATCAATTTTCATTTATCCCAATTGCCAATTCACATAATTTATATATTTCCGAATTGTGATTCCGAAAATCTTGTGTTAATTTTTGTTCTTCCGAATTACCATTTGTCATAATTTTTATATTTCCAAATTACCATTTGACATAATTTTTATTTCACCGAATTATAATTTGAAATAATCTTTATGATACCGAATTACTATTAAGCATAATTTTTATTTTTCGGAACTACCATTTGGCATAAGTTTTATTTTTCCGACTTACCATTTGACATAATTTTTATTTTAACGAATTATAATTTGAAATAATTTTTATTTTTCCGAACTTCTATTTTTCATAATTTCTATTTTTCCGAATTATCATTTGTCATAATTTTTATATTTCCGAATTACCGTTTGAAATAATTTTTATTCTTCCGAATGAGCACATGACCTAAAATTAATTTAAACGAAACGCCATCTGTCATAATCTCCATGTCATCGAAACTGAGTGTAACAAAAATTTCATTCTTCCTAAAATAGCACCCGATATTCTTATTGGCTGATTCGAATTTCGCGGCATTATTCAACAAATCAAAATGCCGGGCGCCATTTTAGGAAGAATGAAATTGATGTTATATGTAGTTTCGATGACATGGGATTATGGTAGATAGCGGTTTGTTTAAATGCATTTTGGGTTATGTGCAGGGTTGCGAAGTGACGCGTTACTTGAGGTTTTCTACGTAAATTACATAAATGACGTAATTTACGTAGAAAACTGTAGAAGACCGGTAAATTACGTGGTGAATGTTAATGACCTGCTCGAAAGTGATATTACCGACGGAACATCACATCACTACATGGCTCAGTTGCAAAAGTTAGGTTATGTTGTCGGTAATTTACATCGTGTAGAAAACTGAAGAGGTAAAATACCTCGTAAATTACAGTAGAAAACGACGTAAATTACCTAAAGTAAATTACGTTCCCAACCCTGGTTATGTGCTTATTTGTAAGAATAAAAGTTATGTCACATAGTGTTTCGTGAGAATAAAAATTATGACAAATGGTAGTTCGAAAAAATAAAAATAATGTTAAATAGTAGTTAGGTATTATAAAAATTATGTCAAATTATTATTCAGTAAAATAAAAATTATGTATGTCAAATGGTAATTCGGAAATACAAAAATTAGGTAAATTGGCGATTAGAATAAATAAAATTATGGCAAATTGCTATTCGGTCAAACGATTATATGTAAGATAAATATTAGGAAAAATAAAACTTGGGGCATATTCATGTGCCTCCGGGCATTCTGAGCAAAGAGCCAGGGGCGTGACTATATAATAAGGTAAGTTATAAAAGTAAGGTATAATATATTTCAGAATTAAATGATCTAAATATTGTACGCATTGAAAAAAAACTCAATTCGTCAGTTTTCCATTTATTCATATGAGATTCATGCATGTGATCCATGTCCCATAACCTCGAAACGCACACGAGGCTCAGGTTCTTTAGACTTTTCTCATTTGTTTACATAATTGTCTCTAATGAGCCCCTCACACAGATTTTTGGAAATATACTTTTTTCGTTTTGAAGACTTTTTGTGTGCTTTTCTGTTACTCAAGATGACTTTATTAGAGTTTATGCTTTTAACACTTTTTCTTTCAAATTTAATAGAGATAGGCCTGATATGACACATAAGACACTAATAACTGAGAATTTGAGAAACTAGGAGAAACTGGGAAAATAAAACTCATCACATTTTTTTCGTTTACGCACGCGGTGTTAACGAAAACAAGCGAACTGCTGGAGTGCGCGTCTGCGCTTTGCCGTGATGACGTGATCACGATTTGATTTCACTTCATTTCACTAACTAAATATGTAGT
This sequence comes from Melikaiella ostensackeni, assembly GCA_032362435.1. Taxonomy (NCBI): domain Eukaryota; kingdom Metazoa; phylum Arthropoda; class Insecta; order Hymenoptera; family Cynipidae; genus Melikaiella; species Melikaiella ostensackeni. The sequence continues at coordinate 580,196 of JAUMHM010000088.1, read as the reverse complement.
GAATAAAATCCACTAATTGGAAATAGTGAAACTATCACTATTTTCACAGTAAAAGTCCACTAATTCAAAAGTGAAAAACTAAGAAATCACTCTTTCAGCAGAAATTTTCACTTTTTCAGATTCAGAGAGATTATTAAATGGTGGCAAATTTTCGTTTGTTACACTCTGAGGTTGTTGTAAAATAAAATTGCAATCACAGTAGCAATAAATATTACGAGAGCGATCATAACTTCGGATAATAATAACGAGATTGTGATTATTGAAGCTTTTGTATAGGTCGCATTAAGAGAGGAGAGCAAGTATCTTATTACAGCATGTAACCTCGAGAAGGTAAAAAAATTAGAACTTGTCGATACTTTATACCAATCATTGAGAAGAAACTAATAAAAATAAGATGCAAAAAGCCGGTCCTTATCCCACAGAAGCTCAAACAAGATACAGAACTGCCTTCCAAGGACAAGGTTTTCTTGATCAGCAAGAGATGGTCAATGTCTCAACGACTCTTGGATAATCCTCTGCGTTCTCGCTGATGTAATTGGTCTGCAGGAAACTGAATGCAATTCAACAAAAGGAAGCAAACTCAAGAGGATCCACGTTCAAGTGGCCATTCTATTTTCCCAAGCCGAAGGTTTCAGCTAGTGAAAGTAAATAGAAAAGGGCCACTGTCAAAATCGAGACTTGGGCCTTAGCCAAAATGGGAGAGAAAGAAAAGGAAACCCTTAAAGAAAAGAAAACCTTTTTCTAAAGAAAGAAAAGGAATAAGTAAGTTCTTAATTTATGGGATTGTAATAATGCAAGGAGCAGATTCCCAACATAGTTTGCAGTTTGTAGGTTCGAGATCTTGTGTTGAAATCTAGAAATAAAAAAATAAAACGTTACAAAACTTGGTTAGAAATATCAGTTTGATATCCAAGGGATGTTGGGTTGTTGGGTACCTTGTACCTTTAATCTTTTTATCTTTGAGAAACGTTTACGAGGTATCGCCTCGAGCGTGGGAGATGCACGAGAAGAAAAGGGAAGGGAAGAAATTCAGGCTACTACTGCCGAAGAAAAACACAGACATAAATGTGCTGATCTCAATAAAGAGTGCCTGCAGGATCCGGGCCAGGCCCTCAGAATCTCTGCAGGCCTGCATTTATGTTTGTAGGATATCCTCTTTTGTGGGACAACCGCTTACCGATTCCAACCATGCCAAGTGGAGGCACTGGAAAATGTAAACGAAAAGTATACTGCTACCTCGACTGCTACAGTAAACCATTCGAAAGAGAAAATCAATTCGAGTTTTAAAACCAAATTTCAGTATCAAAATATCACACAAGCTAAAACTCCTCCTTTTATTTCTAGTGAGTTCGGCAAAAGTCCACAGAAGGATAATGTCACTACAAATCATTCTTGATTCAACCGCGCTTGTTTTAAATGAATTTACAAGCCATTGTTGGGAAACTTTCGCTGTTAAATGTTATATCAGTGGTGGAAAGCTCATTAAGAATATTAGAGGCAGTTTAATACTTAATTTATTTTAGATTTCATTTTAATTGAAAATGATTTATTTGAAGATTAAGGTTCGAAAGACAGTCACGCTCATTTTACCCGTATGATTAGAGTGGTCATAAACATTAGAAGCATGTCGAATAGTTGATGCTCGATGAAATGTGCTTTAACGTCTGTGTTTATGAAGGGGGGAAAATTGCAGGAATCATAAACGCCACAGTGAGGCTGAGGTCAGTGATAACTATTTGTAGGAGTTACGATAACGATCTTTAACTTGACTGTTCAGTCTGTCGAGAAAACAGGTACATAGTAAAGTTATTTGTGGAAGAGCCATTTCCTCGTTTCTATTAGAGCCAAAAGAATTTTCTACATGATCATGCTCATCTGAATGCTAACCACGTTTTCTCCTTAATATCAAACGATTCATATGTATATTATGTATGATATGTACATTTTGGAGTTCATATTTATATTTATATGCATATTTACAGAATTGTTACTCCGAGGTGTGTTCTAATGACTTTTGGTCAGGAACAGCTTGAAACTTCCAGATAATTTTGTTCTACTTTTATTCAAATCCTCTGTATTTAACAATATCCTATTTTGAAGACCATTCAATTTTGATTGAAAGTTATAAATTGGATTTTAAAAATGCAGGGCTCGGATCGACTAGAAGACTTAAAAAAAGTCCCATTAGTCGCATAGAATTACAAAAAAAGTCGCATGGAATTTCGAAAAAAGTTCACAAAAAGTCGCATAAAATTATTAAAGATAATAAAAAAACAGTATCAGACCAAATGACTGAAATAATAAACTTATTTGTTTAGTAATACAGACTACAGAGTACATAATTCTTATTGTCTTTCAAATGTCAGGCCTCGGACTTCTTTCAGAAATTCAAAATAGTGTCAATAGTAGCATAAATTTGGAAAAATGGTAGCAAAATAGTGTCATGCAATTTTGTAAATAATAAATCGAGGAGTTAATTATTTTCAAAGTCTGGTATACATTACATAGTACATCACACATAAAATCGCATGAAATCATTTCGAAATCTTTTAAAGTACCCTAAAAGCTTTGAAATGTCTTGAAATCTTTCAAGAATCCCTGAAATCTGTTGAGATCCTCTCAAAATTCCTGGAAAATTCATCAACCTTTTTAAATCCCTTAAAATCTTTCAAAATCTTTGAAATTCGTTTTTAACACCCTTTGAAATTTTCCGAAATCCTACGAAATTCTTTGAAAACCCTTAAAAATGTTGAAATCTTGTTAAATTCTTTGGAATCTTTTACAATACCTTAAACTTTTAAAAATCTTTTGAAACTTTTTGAACTCTTATAAAATTTAATAAATCTCATTCAAATCCCTTGAAATTTGATATTTTCTGAAAACCTTTGAAATCTGTTGAAATCTACTGATATTTATTTAAAAACCTTGAATTCTGTTAAAATCCTCTAAGATCCCTAGAAAACTCTTAAATTTTGTTAAATCTCATTAAATCTATAAAAATTCCTTATAATCTTCTGGGATTACGAAATTTTTTGATATTACGAAATTTTTTTATATTAAAAATAAATTGAGCATCTAAGGATTAAATTTGGACATCACGCTTTTAACTGCCTCCATTTTAATAAAGAAAAAAATAAATAAAGGAAAGAAAAAAAAAGAAAAAAAAGTAGCCTCCGAATCTCCTTCCTCCTTTATTTCTCTCGACTATTTTTATTTTTATTTGTTTGACTGCGAGTAAAAAAAAATAAAACAAGACGAGAAAAAAAAGAAGGAAGAGGATTTGGAGGTTGCTTTCTTCTTTTTCCTTTTTTTTATTTACATTCATTTTTTTCTAATTTGAACGGAGACATTATTTTAAGAACGTGTGTTGTCCAAATTTGATCGTTAGATTCTTGTTTTTTCTCAATTTCCAAGAATTTCGTAGTTAAATTTGAATGTTATAAGTTATATGTAGACACATTTAAATTTTTATTTATTGATTATTTTGATTTTAATTTTTTTTTATATTTTATTTCATTTTTTACTTTTTTTACTTTTATTTTATTTCATTTTTTTGAAATTCCACGAATCCCTTACGTATTGCGAAATTCCTTGAAATCCCTTGAAATTTGGTAAATACCATAAAAAGTTCTTGAAATGTACGAAATCTCGCGAAATCATTCAAAATTCCTTACAAATTTTTAAATCTCATGGAATTCCTCGGAAAATTTTGAAATACACTATATTCTTCAAAATCCTTTGAAATTTTTTAAATACCTTGAGTCTTGTACAATCCTTAGAATTCATTTAAAATTAAATTGCATTACATTTACTCTCTAAAATTCCTAGTACCCTTTGATAAGTCCTCTTTAAATTCCTCAAAATACTTTGAAATCTCGTTAATGATCTTGAAATTTGGAGTAACTTTTAAAATTTCTAAAAAAATTTTAAAAACATTGAAATTCTCTGAAATTAGATAAATCTTCTTGAAATCTCATTAAATCCTTCAAAATCTTTCAATATACTCTAAAAGCTTTGAAACATTATAAAATCCTTTCAAAATCTTTGAAATCTCTTGATATGTTTTGAAAATTTTTGAAATCCCTTGAAATATTTTTTAATCATTTGGAATTGCGATTTTTGAGATGGCGGATATGTTATTTTAGCCATCGGCGAAGAAGTTTGAAAATACATTTAAAGGTAAAGTGAAAAAATAGTTGCATTAGCGAGCAATTTGAAAAAAATAGTATC
>JAUMHM010000088.1:560318-574086 GCA_032362435.1 Melikaiella ostensackeni | reverse complement strand
TGTTGAAAATTCGTCTTTTTGGGTAGGAAATTATTCTTCTTGGTTAAAAATTCATCTTTTTGGTAAAAAATGTAACTACTTGTTTGAAAGTTGAACAAAATCATCGATAGTGACTAACCTATGTCTTGCAATAAAAAGTATAACAACTGCCACTCAACAGATATTCATGAAGTTGTGTAAAAATTAATTCTGCGTTCACAAAAGTCGATCATTTGGATCTGAAGTTCATAATCAGAATGCTGTACAACGGTTTGATATCCCGGGGCTTACTGTGAAGATAAATATAAAAATTTAACCACCAGCACTTCTCTGATATTAGTATAAATTAGAAGCCAATAAATGCAGGCAAACGTCTTTTCCCGGGTCCATAAAATTGGATCTTAGGCTCAAATACCAGAAATATTTAATCTTCTCTTTCGCATTTATAATGAGGACTTAAAAAGACCGCACAACTTCCTTCCGTTTTTTCTTCCCCAGAATCGTGCGCGGTTTTTTTCGGGTCCTTAAACTCGTAAGTCCTTCGAGCGAGGGTCCTACACGCCCTAAGCGCCTGAGCAGAAACAAACTGAATAATAGTAGCACGCTAAGCGGCTAAGGCAAGTAGCTGAAGAAACGTGGTGGGCATTTGTAAACGCTTACTAAGTTTGCCAGGTCCAGGTCCCGATCGGACAATGATATCGAGAAGGACAATGACTTGAACGAGTCTCCTGAAGGTCCCAGCAGGTCCCAGCCTCTATTTACAACGGTCCAACTCTTAGACTTAGGGACTTGACTCTCAGACTCGTAAAATAAATTTGTCATAAATCATTGCTTATTTCAAGTTAACGTCGCAGGTGAAAAAGTTACGTGAACATATCCAAAATTCAGGGAAACTTTCTCATATTTTAATTTCGAAATCTCGGATTTAACCCCTAGCCGTCGTTGTGGGTCCACAGGAACCCACTGGCATCCTTCAAACTACGCTCCTGTCAGGGGCTGTAAAGTTTGGAAAGGGAAGAAGGCCCTGAAAATTATAAGAAAAATACGGCACATTTAATAGGTGTACGCTTTTTGTCGATTCGCTTTTTGTTACCAAGTAGCGCAATTCGGAAGAGCGTTCTGAGCATGATTCTGAGTACCTGTGACCCTGGACAGACTGCAAAATAAATATAGTTTTTTAAACGGACATTAAAACCACTTATAGATCCTTGTAGATGCGAATCTCTAGTTGACAAATCACCTACTTTTTTTTTAATTCTACGCAATATTAAGAGACGAATTGTTAAAAAATAAGGAAAGTCACTTTCGAAAACTTTTTTTTAAATATTATTTGTCACTGCTCGTTACATAATTAAAATATAAAAATTTTACTTATGTTTTCGTGTTCCTGAGATTCTGACAATTTTGAAGATCCACGCGGGCGAGACAAGAACGGCTACGGGTTAATACTGTTCTAATTTCAGAGAAGTTAATTATCAACAGTGGAGTTTTTATAATTTCTAAATTTTAAATATAAATTCTAGCTTGAAGGCGTTAAAAAGATAAAACGTTTTTTTCAGCCCCTTTCCAGTTTTAAGGATTGACCCTTCAACTTCTGCACCCACAGATGGGAAACTCAACCGAGATCCTTTTCTTTACGAGGCACAGTTACAAATAGAATCCATTCCCCCATTTCCCTTCTGCTTTAAATTCTGCTTTTCAGATTCCAAAAGAACCCCTGGCTTGTCAGAACCCTAGAAAAGTTCTACAACCGACCCTCGTTTTAGTTTTTTTTTTTCAACTTAGGTAAGGACGTTTGACAACTGTATCTTTAAAGTTTAACCCCCGGGGGTATTTATTAAAATAATTGTGATAATCTATATTTTATCTGAAAAACGGAGCAGGTTATAATTATTCACGCAGTGCGTACATTATAAGTAATTATATTTTATAATGAGCTAGAGATAAAATCAGAAAAAGAATTTCGGAAGATGTTAGGCGATTTAATTGAGCAATTTCTTCGAACGATCATTTTAATTAATCTGTTGTGGGGGGAATTATCCACGAGTTAAATTTATTGAGCGCTTTACGACTGCGTTACTGAAGCAACGAGGAGCCGCGCTACTGTCTCGGCAAGATCGATTAATAAAGATCATGGTTGTTAATATTGGAATTTCTTGAAGATCCGCTCGACAATAATATCGCTGAGTTATCGAGACCCTTGTCAGAATGTTTCTCAGAAGGAGTCTTTATTCCTTTTTATTACTTTGAGATGAGACCTTTCCAGTTTTATTACCAATAGCGTGGAAAAAATTTTGAGAAGTGAGTTGTTTGAACATGACTATTCGGCACTGCATAATCTTAAAAATGTATAAATATAGCTTTCCATTTAGGATTTTTTCAAATTTTGGGCAAAGAGTTTTTCAAACTCGAAAGTTTCCAAGTTCCCTTCCAAGACAGAATTAGTAGTTATCAATGTTATTTGGAAACTGGAAATATTTCAAGAACTGTTCTGAACTCCTGGAGGAGTCTTTTGTCTCTAAGTCTTTTAACTGATCCAAGTATCAAGAAAGTCAAGGTAGTCTTAATTCCTTTCTATTACTTTGAGATTAGACCTTTCCAGTTTTATTACCAATAGCCTGGAAAAATTTTTGAGAATTGAGTTGTTTTTAAAATGACTATTCGGTACTGCATAACCTTAAAAATGTATGAATGTAGATTTCCATTTAGGATTTATTAAAATTTTGGGCAAAGTGTTCTTCAGACTCGAAAGCTTCCAAGGCAGAATTAGTAGTTATTGAAGAACTGTTTTAATATCCTGGAAGAGTCTTTGGTCTCTAGTCTTCTAACAGTCTAACTGATCCAAGTATCAAGAAAGTCGAGGTAGTCTTCATTCCTTTTTATTACTTTCAGATTAGACCTTTCCAATCGTATTACCAATAGCCTGGAAAAATGAATTCAATAAAATTTTGTGAATTGAGTTGTTTTAAAATGACTATTCGGCACTGCATAATCTTAAAAATGTATAAATTTAGCTTTCCATTTAGGATTTTTTTTAAATTTTGAGCAAAGAGTTCTTCAGACTAGAAAGCTTCCAAGCTCCTTTCCAAGGCAGAATTAGTAGTTACGAAAGTTATCTGGAAATTGGTCAAAAATATTTGAAGAATTGTTTTAAAATCCTGTAACAGACTTTGGTCTCTAGTCTTCTAACAGTCCAACTGAACCAAGTATCAAGAAAGTCAAGGTAATCTTTATTCCTTTTGGTTCCTCATAGAGGAAGCTTTGTAATGGTAACAATTTCGAAAAATTTTTAATTCGTTTAATTAAACGTTCCTCAGTTTAAAAAATGTCTCATTTAACGTTCTAAGCAATTGTCCGGTTGTGCGCGCGCGCGCGCGCGTGTGTGTGTGTGTGTGTGTGATACTTTTTTGTGAGCACGATTACTTGAAGACGGTTGCATATATGAACTGATGAAATTTGGAGAGCTGATTTGCATCACTAATATCTCAAAACTGACCGAAGGGTTTCTACAAAAAATCATTACAATTTTTTTTAGCACTTTATAATATTTTAAAAATGGGGTTTTCATAGTAAAACTTTTCATTCACATAATTTTAAGTTGATGCAAGAGTATAAAAGATTTCCTGTCTTGAAACGAATCAATTGACCTATAATATTCATGCATTTCATTGAAGATTACAGAATCTATGATCATTTTATAATATTTAAAAAATCACTTTTATAGTAAAACTTTTGCCATTAACATAATTCAAAGTTGATGCAAGAATAGAAAAGACTCCTTGATTCGAGACGAATCGATTGACCTATAATATTGATGCATTTTACTGAAGAGTAAGGACGTTATGGTCATTTTGATCATTTATAGTATATGAAAAATATGTTTTTTTACATTATAACTTTTTTCATCAAAGTTGATGCAAAGACAGAAAAGACTCCTTGATTCGAGATGAATTGATTGACCTACTTGTATTTTTGTATTTTTACTTCTCTATGAGGAATATTTGCTAATAAGTCATAATGAGGAAGCAAAGTGCTCATTAAAAATGGGCACCCTGCAATTATAAATACAAACTAAGTGGAAACGCCCGAGATCGAATTCACAGATAGTTTTATAAAGCTTCGATTCATTTTTCAAGAATCATCAACAAAAATTAAAGCCATTAAAAAACAAGACGCTTTGAAGGAGATTCTTTTTGATAAAGCCAATTTCATGAGCCTGAAATTCCCAACGTTTACAAAAAACGAAAAAAAAAACAAAAAATTAAAATTTTGAAAAATCAAAATTTTCTAACTGATTACGGGAGAATTTCATGCCAAAAGTACCCCAAAAAAGTTTCATCCTCCTAGCACATGTGGAACCCTCTCTTAGTTCACCCCTAAAGTTTCAAAAATTCAGTAAAAATACACTAATTTGAAAAATCAAAATTTTTTCACTGCTTATGGCAAAATTGCATGCCAAAAGTACCTGAATAAAGTTTTATTCCTTTAGCACATGTAGAACTCTGCCTCAATGCACCCCAAATGTTTCAAAAATTCAGTAAAAATACATTAATTTGAAAAGTCAACATTTTTTCACTGCTTGTGGCAAAATTTCATGCCAAAAGTACCTGAATAAAGTTTCATCCCTCTAGCACATGTGTAACCCTCCCTTAATCCATCCCTAATGTTTCAAAAATTCAGTAAAAATACACTAATTAGAAAAGTCAAAATTTTGTCACTGCTTATGGCGAAATTTTATGCCAAAAGAACCCCAAAAAAGTTTCATCCCCCTAGCACGTGTGGAACCCTCTCTTAATTCACCCCTCAAGTTTCAAAAATTCAGTAAAAATACACTAATTTGAAAAGTCAAAATTTTTTCACTGATTATGGCAGCATTTCATGCCAGATGTACCCCAAAAAAGTTTCATCCCTCTATCGCATGTAAAAACCCTCCCTTAGTCCACCCGTAAAGTTTCCAAAAAACGAAATAGCAAAAAGTAAAATTTTCGAAAAGTCGAAATCTTTTCATTGATTATGGCAGTATTGCAAGCCAGAAGAACGCCAAAAAACTTTTGGCATGAAATTGTGCCATAATCCGTGAAAAAATGTTGACTTTTCAAATTAGTGTATTTTTACTGAATTTTTGAAACTTTAAGGGTGGATTGAGGAAGGGTTCCACATGTGCTAGAGGAATGAACCTTTATCTAGATACTTTTGGCATGAAATTTTGCCAGAAGCAGTGAAAAAATTTTGACTTTTATAATTAGTATATTTTTACTGAATTTTTTAAACTTTAGGGGTGAATTAAGGGAGGGTTCCACATGTGCTAGAGGCATGCAATTTTTCGGGGTACTTTTGGCATGAAATTCTGCCATAATCAGTGAAAAAATTTTGACTTTTTAAAAATTTAATTTTTTTTTTCGTTTTTTGTAAACGTTGGGAACTTCAAAAACAGATTAATTAACAAAACAGATTAGTTTTCAGCCAAACAGTAGTGTTTTCAAGTCACAAAGATGGCTTTTCTACAAAACAGCTGAATTTTCAAAATGAAAATAGGAATTTTAAACAAAAAAGTTCATTTTTAACCAAATAGTAGAATCATCTAATCAAATAGTTGAATTCTCAACCCTAGAAGACAAATTTCCAACCAAAAAGGATGACTCTTTAACAAAATAGTTGAATTTCTAACAAAAAAGTTGAATTTTCAACCAGGAAAGAATTTTTAGTCAAGAAAGAAAGAAAAAAATCACATCAATTGTTGATTTTTCAATAAAATAGTTGAACTTTTAATCAAACAAGACGAATTCGGAATTAAAAGTGCTATACTTGATACTTCAAACATAAAAGATATTAATCTTCAACATAACAGTGGAATTTTAAACCAAATGATGAATTTTTAACCAAATAGTTCAATTTTTTACCAAATTGTTGAATTTTCAATAAGAAAGTCGAATTTTCAATGAAAAGTGCAATAGTTTATATTTCAATCAAAAAAGATTTTAATTTTAAACAAAGAATAGTTGAATTCAACCAAAAAAGTCGAAGATTTTTTAGTCAAGGAGGGAAAAAAATGTCAACCAAATTGTTGAATTTTCAAGCCACAAAGACGAATTTTCTAGAAAACAGTTGAATTTTCAACAACAAAGTTAATTTTTATCCAAAAAGTAGAATTTTCTACCAAAATAGTTGAATTTTCAACCCAGAAAGACAAATTTTCAACCAAGAAGGATAACTCTTTAATAAAATTGTTTAATTTTCAACCAAGGCAGATTTTTTAGTCAAGAAAGAAAAATAAAAATCAAGCAAATTCTTGAATTTTCAATCAATTAGTTGAATTTTTAAACAAAAGTGCAATTGTAAATAATATGGAAAAAAAAGTAGCGAATTAGGACCCTCTAATAAAGTATAATCAGTTTGGAGCTGATTAATATATGGCTTGGTTTTACATGTTTACAAACTGCGTTGTTGAAAAAATTGTTATCTTCATAATATCGTTACTTTCGTGAATCATAATTTTAAAATATTTTTTTACACTATTCTTTTTAAGTTAAGATCAGGTCCCACAGACCGGTACCTATACCCCCTATTGTACCCTATATTCAGCTGTGGTCCCTGAAGTCCCCTATTTTCAGACAATAGCCCAAGTTTTTTTAATTGTTAATAAAATTGAAGCGCTCAAATTTAAATCGTTTAAAATTGTACTATTTTAAAGTAAAAGCCTTAGTGCTTGAACAATTTTAAATTCAAATATCAAAAGATGATTTCAAATTTAAATTGTTGCAAATGGTACCACTTTAAACTCAGTCTTAATGTTTTGGTAATTTTAAACTTAAAGCGGTCAAAACTCAATAATTTGAAATTAAAAGCGTTCAAAACTAAACAATTTTGAATTGAAAGTGTCGAAAATTAAATAATTTCGGATTGAAATATTCGACGTTAGTAAGCTGAAACTCTGATAAACTGAAACTCCTGATAAAAAGGAAACATAATTATTGCGGGTTTCAAAATAAATGCAAAATCACGTGTAAAATCACCAGAATTAATATATTGACTTGTGCATTTAGGATAATAATTTTTATTTTAAAATTTTATAATTTTTGAACTTTTCTGGCAACGTTTTTGTAGGTCCGAAAAGTCTCTTCAAATTTCACAGATTTTTATATTGTTTTTATATTGATTCATAAGAGATATTTTCATATTTGACAGACTACTGTCTTTTAACAAAAAATTTTAAAACCCCTTTCAAAATGACTAGAGAATTTTTTCCGTTATTTGAGGCCTTTCTGCGGATAAAAAGACCTTAGAGAAAAATTGTCAAGTCCTAAAGAAACACAACCAAAAAGGCAGCAGGTTTTTCAAGTAATGATTTTGGGAAAATCTTTTAAATACTTGAGAACGTTTTACTTATCAATAAAAGCTGAAAGAATTAAAAATTGATAAACTCAAAAATGATAGTTGTCAAATTATCCTCTTTATCTATTTTTCATTCAGGTTGTCTGCAACCAGGAAAACTGGGAATTCACCAGGAATACAAATTAAAACCGAGAATCACATTTAAATTTTTCGAAAATGTGAGATTTTTTATTAATCGTGATAACAAGACCAATAAATTAAAGAATTGTAATAAATACGATAAAAAAAAGTATCCAGATATTATAAAATTTAAAAAATTTTATAACAATTAAGAACAATGTTTAAGCTTTGAACAAATGGTATTATCTAAAATATATAATAATTCATAATTAATTATTATGAAATTCTACTTCGTTGCCCAGACCTTTGAAATTTGAATCCTTTCATAATTTTTTGAATGTTTATAAAAGTATCGATTTCTTAAAATAAACTTAATGTGTATTTTCCAAATTAAGACATGTTGATTATTGATATTTTTTAAACAACCTTGTAGATTATTTCCGGCTATTAAATCAAGATTGGTTGAATTGAAGTTTTTCTGAATCAAGTTATTGTATTACTCGCTTAAAATTATTGATGAAAATTGTATTTTAGGGTCAGTGAAAATAAATACAATTAGATTGTTCGATGTTTTTATTTTCTGCGTAGATTTAGTTAACGTTTCAGTTGTTATTTTTTATAAATATATATTTGGTTAATTATTTTTGGTATTTTAATTGGGAAAAAATTCTTAGATATAATTTTTAACTTCTTTGGTAGTAGTGATTAGTTATTGAAGTGTGATTACAAAAACCATCATAAAAATTATTTATTTTAGTACTAAGTGTATTTCACATTAACCATGTTATAAACTCATGTAGTTATATTTAAACTGTCATAATAAAAGATTGAAGATAGTTTTTTGTAATCACTCTTCCATATTCATGTAATCATTTAATACAGAATATATAAAAGGGGGATTTGATCATTTGAAATCTTTGTTTTTCATAATTTCTTTGAAGTGTTTGAGATCTTTTGGAATCTTTGAAATCTTTCTGAAAATATGAATATATAATATAAATAATATAATATATATTATTTTGAAATCTTTTGAACACTTTTGAAATTCTTGCGAAATGATTTAAAATCTATCGAAATGCTTGAAATTTTTTGAAAACTTCGTGAAATGATTTAAAATCTTCTGAAATCTTTGAAATTTTTACAAATCTTTGTGAAATATATTGTTATCTTTTAAAATCTTCTGAAATCTTTGTGCAATGATTAAAAAAAAATTTGAAATATTTTGAAGTTTCTCGAAGACTTTGTGAATTTCTTTGAAATGTTTTTCATCTTTTGAAATCCGCGGAATGTTAGAAATCTTCTGAAATCTTTTGAAAGCTTTGTAAAAGCATTGAAATCGTTGTGAAGTCTTTTGAAATCTTTGTGAATTTCTTTGAAATCTTCTAAAATCTTTTGAAGCCTTTGAAACCTGAAATCTTCAACATTTTGGGGACCTTCTGAAATCTTCTGAATTATATTTAAGAATTATTCACCAAGCTTTGATATCTTTACAAATCTTTGTGAAATATATTGTGATCTTTTAAAATCTTCTGAAATCTTTGTGAAATGATTTTTAAAAAAAAATTGAAATTTTTTGAAGTCTCTCGAAGACTTTGTGAATTTCATAAAAGGACATCAGAAAAAAATGTAAAAGTTCAAGGAAACAAGAACAGAAAAATTATGGGTTTTTCAAATAAGCCGGTTGCATTCGACGATGTGGGGGTCTAAGAAGTCGAGAGAGGGGCGCTGCGAGCTCAGCGGTGTTGAACAGTTCCGTAGCCACAAAGCGGGCAGTTCGAACACTCGCGTACATATTTCGCATTTATTTTTAAATACACGCGGAAAATTCTCTTTTCATTCATTAGTCTTCATTATTAAAAAAGGTCATTTCTTTATGATAACAAAAATCTACATTTGTGCAAAATACAGTTAATTAATATTATGTGTTCCTACTGGAAATGCTTCACTCGGCCCTGACTGTTAACGATATAGAAATACTTGGAAGGACTTCACAGCTATCGCAGGCCAGACTCGAGACCACCTCTAAATTGAGGTTCCCGTGTAAGTCATTTTTGTGTTTTTCAAATTACACTAGAACCTCGAGTTAGCTCGAGTCTCGGACATTGCCTACTTTGACCGTGAGGCTGTTCTAAGAATTTCTGCGATGTGAACAGACAGGGCCGTGTGAACCATTTCCAGTAGGAATACATAATATGAATTAACTGTATTTTGTACAAATGTAGATTTTTGTTGTTATAAAGGATGGACCTTTTTTAATAATGAAGACTAATTTTAATGGAAAAAGAATTTTCCGCATGTATTTAAAAATAAATGTGAAATATGCAGGCGAGTGTTCGAACTGCCCGCTTTGTCGCTATGGAACTGCTGAAATCTGTTGAGCTCACAGCACTTCTCTTTCGGTTCCTTGGACCCCCTCATCAACAAATGCGAGCCGGCAGAAATTCTAGAACCGACTTAAATCCAGGTGATTTAAATTCAGTGTTGAGTGTATTTTGAATAGAAAATAATTTACCGCCGCGTTTTCGCGTGTATTTTAAAATAAATGCGAATTATGCACGCGAGTGTTCGAACTGCCCGCTTTGTCGCTACGGTACTGCGTGATTGCGTCAAGGTTGCCGAGTGTCTTTTTCTGTCCCATGGACTCCCTCGTCAACGAATGCGAGCTGGCTGAATTCTAAGAAAGGCAGTGAGTCGAGGGGAAGTATATCGAGGTCCCAGTGTATTTATTTGTAGCTTACATACATAGAAAAATAAATTTATACAAATTCAAACATGAGCATTTTTCAATTCTGTTGTTTATCTATTTTTCGATCTTTGATCTTTTCGCATTTTTTTCTGATGTATTTTTATCAGTAGAAAGTGCTGAAGTACTCATCAGATTTTTTAAAGCTAGCTAAAAAACGCTTAAAACACAAAAATGACTAGAAACCCATATAATATAAAAAGTTTTTAATAATAAATGAAATCCCCTTTTTTAGTTCTCTTTTTAGTTTTTCTATTTAAATCAATTCTAGTAGAAGTGAATCATTAGTTGAAAAATATTTTATAAATGGTTATTTCTCGTTTTTGTATCGGACTGTTACTTTACATTTAATAAATAACAGAAATCTGAAATCTGTAGATACAGTAAACTTCAGGGTCGTCAATAATATAGTCATATCTATAGAACGACTTGAACTTTCAGATCGCCAAGTATGGAATTTGCAAGTACAATAAGCTCAAATGTACGATAAGCACTAGGATACGAATTCGATTTGCAACTCGATTCTCGGGATCGCTTTACATTGTATCTGACTATTTAAATAGTTTACCTCACAAGCTCTACTCTGACATATTCTATTTTTAAATTTAAAATATTTTTTTCCTTTTCCTCAAAGTCGATATTTTTAGAACCAAAAATATAAACAGGTGGATATGTAAACAATTTAAAACTATGAAAACAGAAATTTAAAAACTAGAATTTTATTTATGAATAAATTGAAATCAATGCAATGTTTGGAAGATATTGTAAAATTTAATTTTGGAATCGTTTGCACATTTTTATAAATGAAGTTCAAAAGTCTTTTCCAAAATATAAATTTTCTCAATTTTGAATTTTATACAATTTCAATCATTATTATTATTATTGTTAAGGTTGAGACCGAAAGAGCCCCTGACGCTTGGGTTATCCCGTTGCGTCCCCTTGTAAGCCTATGCGTGATCTCAAAGCCCTCTCCATACGGAGAGGACTACAGTCACGCCTTTGGCCGATATGTCTGACTTATTGATGCAGTTACTGCCCGTGAGTGCTAGACGCTACAATTTCAAAGTTTTATACCAAATTTTTAGCCATATGACACAATTGAGAATTGAAAGCATATTTTTCAAAATTCAAAGTATTAAATTTTGCTAGTTTCCAAAATTTAAAATGTATCCAGGTTTTGTTTTCCGAATTCAATAAAGCATTGGACGTTGATGATTTCAAAATTTGAAGCCCAAAAATTTAATAGATTCCGCAATTTCAAGATTTTCAAAATTAAAGTGTTTACATTTAATTGCTTTTAAAATTAGAATAGTTTTAAAAAATTTTTCCCCAAAACTTAAAATTCATCAAATTGAAAGATTTCTAATTTATAGTTTTCCATAATTCAAAGCTGAAAACTTGGTATGTAATTTAATTTAATTTGATTTTTAAATACTAAATAAATTAACAGCAAGGTTGAAGACATTTCAAAAATGTCAGATAGAATATTTTTAATTTTAAAGCGTTCAATGCTCATCATTTTTAGAACCTTAAGCTTCAAATTTTGAGATTTTCCAAAATTCAGAATGTTTAAAGGGCTTTTTATCAGATTTTGTGGTGATGCAACTTTTTCTTGATTTTTGTGGGATTACTAGGGATCTCACAAGATTTAAGGGATTTTATAAATTTCGAAGGATTAGTAATTTAATTTGATTTGATTTTTATATACTAAATAAATTAACAACAAGGATAAAAGCTTCTAAAATTTAATTTTTTAAAATACTGGCTAAGTCTTTCAAAAATTAGAGTTTTAAAATTTTTAACGAATTTTTTGTACTCAGTGCTTGAAATTCACCAAATTGTCAAGACTTGCAATCAGAGCATTTCCAAAATGTCAAATAAAATATTTAAAATTTTAAAGCGTTCAGTGTTCATCATTTTTGGACCTTAAGATTTAAATTTTGAGAGTTTGGAAAGTTCAAAATGTTCAACGGGCTTTATCAGATTTTGTGGGTTTTTATAGGATTTTACTCGATTTTTGTGGAATTACTAGGGATCTGACAAGATTTAAGTAATTTTATAAATTTAAAAGGATTTTAAAGTGTTTAGGGTATTTTTTAAAACTAGCCAACAAACACGCGCGCTATTGTGTACGATGGTTATTGTCTTTATTCTTATTTCTTACACATTTTTAAAATAAAAAGGTTGGGTAGAAGTACCGTTTTGACTACGTTTGTTCTATTAGTGGCCATTCATAGAATTAAAACCTTCAAATTCCAAGTGAACAAAATTTGTCAGCTTAAAAATTTTATTTATTGAAATATGCAAGCCTTCCAAATTTAAAGCTTTTTCATTTAATGAAACTGATTTGAAAAGAATTCAAGTTTCGAAGGTATTAAATTTATAAGGCTTTAATATTCGGTGTGGTCAAATTTAAAAGCCGCAAGTATTTCATTATTCAAAATTTTTAATTTTACAAAATTTATTATTTATTTATGTTGAAGCTCTTCAATTTGTTAAATTAATAATTGAAAGCCTTAGAATCATGAATTATCGAGACTTGGAAACTTTCCAGTTTTATTTTTGGAAATTTAAAAACATTTTGAACTTTATTCTAACAAATTCAAAAATGGTTCAAATCTATAAATTAAATTTGAGAGCCTTGACATTTTGAATCAGTCCAGTATAGAATGTTTTTGAACGCGCTTTTGACTCAAAATTTTCAAAATTTTCGAAATTACGAAATTCGAAAATCTGAAACTTGTGGTGAGTTGTGCTAGGCTAGCACAATAATTATCAGTATTGACAAATTCCACTCAAATTAATATTTTCCAAAAAAATACAATCGTTTTGAACTTGGAACGCTTTTTTGACGCAAAATTTTCAAAAATACGAAATTCGAAAATCTGAAACTTGTGGTGAGTTGTGCTAGACTAGCTCAATAATGATCTCTAATGACAAGTTGCATTTAAATTAATATTTTCCAAAAAAATGCAATATTTTTTAACTTGGAACGCATTTTTGATCCAAATTTTTCAAAATTACGAATTTCGAAAATCTGAAATTTGTGCTGAGTTGTGCTAGGCTAGCACAATAATTGTCTTTAATGTCAGTTTCCAGCCAAATTCATATTTTCTAAGAAAATGCAATATTTTTGGACTTGGAATAAATTTTTTGCGCACATTTTTCGAAAATACGAATTTCGAAAGTCTGAAACTTATGCTGACTTGTGCTAGGCTAACACAATAAACATCTCTAATGACAAATTGCACTCAAATTAATATTTTCCAAAAAATGCAATCTTTTTGAACTTGAAACGCATTTTTTATCCAAAATTTTCAAAAATATGAATTTCGAAAATCTGAAACTTGTGCTGAGTTGTGCTAGACTAGCATAATAATGATCTCTAGTGACAATTTTCACTCAAATTGAATTGATTTTTGGAAAACATTAAATTGAGTGAAAATTGTCATTAGAGATAATTATTGTGCTAGTCTAGCACTACTCAGAACAACTTTCAGATTTTCGAATTTCGTAATTTTGAAAATTCTGGGTCAAAAACTCGTTTCAAGTTTAAAAAGATTGCATTTTTTTGTAAAATATTAATCCCAGTGA
>JAUMHM010000088.1:542357-558046 GCA_032362435.1 Melikaiella ostensackeni | reverse complement strand
GACCCACGACTTTTAGGTACAAGGTACCAGAAGTGCATTAATTCAGGCTACGGTAAATAAAGAGACGATGCTGTATTGCGATCATATACATATTACGCAATCAATTATAAAATTATAATTGTCTCATTTTTATTATAAAGAACATTTCTGACTTTCCAATAAGAATTTTTCTAAATTTGTATATTCTCCTAATTTGTAGATTTAAAAGATTGTATTTCACCAGATTTCAATTTTAAAAAGCGGTTAAGTTAATCAGAATTCTGAAGCGAAAATCTGGTTACAATAACCAGAATTCTGGTTAACATAAGGTCCTTCTTATCTTTTTGCCCTTTTACTCATAAATTTCAACACCTTCAATCAAGACCCACGACTTTTAGGTACAAGGTACCAGAAGTGCATTAATTCAGGCTACGGTAAATAAAGAGACGATGCTGTATTTGGTATCAGATATATCTTATGCAATCAATTATAAAACTATAATTGTCCCATTTGTATTATACAGAATAATTCTGACTTTCCAATAAGAGTTTTTCTAAATTTGTATATCCTCCTAGTTTGTAGATTTTGAAGATTGTATTTCTTCAAATTCTAATTTTAAAAAGCGGTCAAGTTAACTAGAATTCTGGTTTAATATGACCTTATGATTAATTCTGGTTAAGTTAGCCAGAATTTTAAAGCGAAAATCTGGTTAGGATAAGGGCATATTTATCCAGAATTCTAGTTAACTTAACCAGGCATTATTGCAGGAACTAGAAAATATCAAATTTATTTTTTTACCTGGAATTCTTTCAATTCATAATTTTAGTTTCGGCTTTAATCGAAAAACCTATCCAATCACTTTATAAATGTCGCTTGATATCATATGAAATAATATGAGATTGCACGAGTAATTTTACAGTTGTAAGCACTTCTAATTTTAAAGTGTCCACTTTAAGTTTGATAATTGTAAGATCGTTCACTTTTAGTTTCCTTTTCAAAATATGGTTTAAATTGAAAGCATTTTAATTAAAAATTGAACACTTTTAGATCGAAATATACAAAATTGTTTGGTTTCTCATTTGAATATCTCGAAATTTAGAATTGAAGAGTAATAAAATTCTTAATTCATTACATTCAAAATTGAATAATTTTGGATTGTATTCTCCAAAATTATAAAATTGTATTTCAAATTTGATGAAACAATTTTGAAAACTTTTAATATGTAAACGAGTATGAAATTCAACAGATTAAAATAAAAATTTCGAAAATTAGTCAATTTCAAATTAAAAGCGCTTCAAGCCGTACAATTTGTTGCTGAAGCATTAAAAACTATCTGGTTCGGTTCCACTTATAATTTGAATGGTTCAAAATTGTGCAATTGCAAAATTTGCTTCTTTGAAAATTGTGCAATTTTAAATTCTTCTGTTTGGAAGCCTCGTCATAAAAGTTGTTTAATTTTAATGGCTTCTACTCTGAAAAATATTGATGCTTGGAAATATAATTTTCTCGTTTTAAGGCTTTTTGTGCAATACGGTTGCACAAGATGACTTTGTTATACATTATGTTTTTAAAGATTTTTTTCAAAGTATACAATTTTGGTAAGAAGAATACTTTTCTCTGATAAGACTTTATATGTATTTTATTACACAGAATGGTTTACTTATAAATGAGGTTATAAATGATGTTTATTAGAATCGGTTTCTTAGTCACCTTTATAAATTTTTTTAATACGGGGACTGTCTAATTTTTAAAGCTTCAAATTTGAGTTTATTCAATTTTTGATACTGTACAATAATTTAGAATGATCTGATATATCTGATGATATTGAACATACGTATGAGTTTAAAACTGTTTTTTATTGTAATTTGAAAATTGCTGTCTAAATATTTGAAATTATAAATTGTTTGGCTTTGAATACTTGAATTTGAAAACTTAAAGACCTAGAAATGATCGGGAATGATTTTGAATGGAAAATTTCGTAATAGCAGACAGTAATTTTTATTTTGTGTTTTCGTTGAAAGAGTGAACAATTTAGAAGATGCATTGGGAACCTGTTGACAGGTTCTCCGCTCATTTAATATTCCCTTAATTGACAAACAATGAGCCACTGTACATGAGGGCCCTTGCTCTTCCATAGAAGACCTAATGGGCTGGTTTATTAATGTTCCCTCGATAGGTGATTGGCATTCAGTCCTGTCGAGTTTGTGGACAAGCATATGCAGACAAGCATATGAAGACACTTAGCCATTCGACAGTCCCTCGTAGAGAATTTATAAACCACGGTAATGCTCCAACCTCGAATGAAAGATTTTATTGGTAGGTTTATTTAGGACCAATCTATTCAGATTATTCCATTTTTCAAAATAGAAAAAGGTAATAATCCAAAACAACAACGCATTTCTAAAAATTGCCAACTTCCTCAAATTTGTATACTATATTTAAGCAAAATAGATATCCTTTGGTAAATTGACTTAATCATTAATACCTCAATTAAGAGAAATCTTAATGGTATTCATAGGCGACCTCGCAAATTGGAACAAATCTTTGCTATCTTTAAGAAATGATATTGGTTTTTCCTCTACTGGCTTAAATTCTTTATTACCCTAGACTCACAAAAATTTCGTAACGAAACGTTTCCGCCCAATGCCGGTAGGCCTCATCAGTAAAAACAACATAAAATCTATAGATCTATCGAAAATACACGGATAGCTTGATATTTGAGTAATATTTCCATTTAGAGTATGGTTAAGTAAAAAATTTTAAAATAACGTAGTAGATTAGAAGACTGAAAATGATTTTAAAGCTTGTGGATGTTTATTAACTAATTATTGAATTCAATTCTTTTGAACCTTAAAGCCAAAACCACCCCACCAACAACTATTTTACAATTAATCCGAAGATTGTTGAACTAAAACGAAACTCTACTATTTCAGGCTTCGAAGTGCTCTATGGAACTAAAAAGTACCAAAAAAGTATCTTTCTGAAGAAAAAAGTATCCTCAAAAATAAAAAAAAGTATTAAAAAAGTAGCCTTTTTAAATGAGTCAAAAATTAGTTTTTTAAATGAGAAAGTAGTGTGAAAAATACTTTAAACTAAAAAAAAGAACGTATTTAAAAAAAATGTCTTTCATAGTTTCATGTAGGTAAATAACTGCGCCGAGAATTTTACCAAAACATTATTTGCCAATGGCGACCTGTTTTCGAAAAAATCAACTTTTTGAAAATTTGTTTCTTACGGATTGAAATGTTTATTTATCAAATTCTCATGTAAAATTATGTAAATATGACATTTTCCAGCGGAAAAGATGAATTTTCAACTCAATAGTTGAATTTTCAAGCGAAAAGACGAATTTTTAACCAAGAAAATTAATTTTCGACTAGAAAAGACGAGTTTTCAACAAAATACATGAATTTAAAACCAAACAGTCAGATTTTCAACTAAAGAAGATAAATTTTCGACAACAAAAATGAATTTTTAAAAAAGCAGTTCAACTTCAAACCAAGTAGCTGAATTTTCGACCAAAAAAACATTTTTATTTTGAATCGAAAGTGGTAGAATTCAATCAAAAAATACTAATTTTCAACAAAATAGTTCAATTAACCAAAACAGATTAATTTTCAAACAAGCAGTTGAATTTTTAACCAAAAAAGATTATTAGAAGAAATGTCCACTAAAAGAGATGAAGTCTCAAACCAAAAAGATCAAATTTAACAAATGAGTTGAATTTTCAACCAAGAAATATTTTTCAGCCAAGGCAGAAAAACAATATCAACAAAACTGTTGAAGTTTCAGGCCAAAAACACAAATTTTCTATAAAGCAGTTGCCTAAAAAAGGACCAAAAAAGTAAATAAGTGGAACTTTGAAGCCTGCTTATTCTTTTCCTCGATTATTATTTTACTAGTTTATTATTGTGACTTGTTTGATTCAACTTATTTTTTTTATTTATTTAACTAATCTTACATTATATATGCTTAATCAAAAATACTGTTTTATTGTAAATAATCTGAATTCGTTACTATTATTCCTATCAAAATTGTGCTCTCGTCTAGTGATTCAGAAATGTTTTTTTTCTCTTTTTTTCATGAAAGTCTCACTTTTAAACGAAATTTTAGTGACGATAATTGAACGATGGTAATTGTCCTTTTTGTATGCGGACGGACTCGCATTACGTTATTTCCGTTTTATTTTAACATCTGTAAACCATCATAGAACTCTCCTACAATCAGTTTTACGTGATTTCATGCTCTTTTAACTTCAAGTTACGCTAGTTTAATTCTTTTTAAATCTTAAAATTAAGAACCATAATTGTCAAACAAAATTAGATGATTGCAATTATAGAGACTACAATTTACGTTCATTTTAAATCAAAATTAAGTACGCACTCAAGTTAAAGACTTTCCACATTGTTAATTTTCTAATTAGTAAAGTTCCGAATTAAAGGCAATTAGTCCCAAACGATTAGTTTTGTTTGCGACTTAGAGTTAATTATCTCTTAATGTTTATCAGGCTTTTTCTTTTTTTGTTTGTTTAATTTTAATCTAATAATATTGTAGATGTAAATTATTTGAAACAAATCGCATCTATGTTGACTAGTCCCCAATCGGTGAATTGAAATCCATGTTTTTGAATCTAATTAAATAAAAAATTGTTTAAATAAATAAATAAAAAATCTTTTCTAAAGGTCAGGCATTGCAGAGATTCACGAGATCTTCATAAGTGATAATTTGAACCAAAGGTCGCTGGTTCGCGATCCGGGTCACCCAATCTTGAGAATGATTACAATTTTAATTACAATAATATAAATAAAGAAATTACGTTTATCCAGCTGTCGTTCAGAAACCAGAAGAGGTTTTAATCTTGATAACCGTGGATCATCCTCAGTTTCTCCTTTTCACTCTTTAAAATAAACAATACTTATCGTCGTATTCCTTGTATTAAGAAACATTTTCCGTTACGATAATATCGTAGATTTAAAGTTTTCAACTTGAAAAACAATTTACATTTAAAATAAGATTCAAATTTTAAAAACCACTCAAATTTAAAAGACTAAATTCAAAACCTTATTCACAATAGATTTACTCTGTCGTATTAACATCCTTTGACAGTTTCACAGTAATATCTAGATCATAAAACTGGTTTCTTTTCATCACACACAATTTGAAAACTCTGCGTCAACGACAGTCAAATCAGATTCCCTAATTTGAATTTTTCGCGGGGCGAAAAGCGCTTCTTTTTTTGATAAACGGATGTTGAATACACTATATAAGCAACACGTAGCGCGTCTGAGCGCAGACTGCAATAGCAATGTTGACGATCGCTATAGTCACTGTATACACTGGAAAGACTGTGGAAAATAGGCTCTTTCTATTGGTTAAGGCCATGATCCGAGCGCAATGACCCGCTATTAAGGCGATTGGTCCGATGCCAAGAGCACTCACGAACACTGGCGAAAGACCGAGATCGTGTATCTTCGACTTCGCTCTCTTGAGGCGCGCATTTTTAAACTGCACCTACTCTGAGCAAATAGATATGCAAAATTGCAGGGAAAAGCGAGGGATCGGAAAACACAGTTATTCTCGCTTAAAATAAGAGAAAAGATTAGATACGTATACTAACACTACTATGAATCGTGAAAAACCATTCTTGATTTATGTAAAGATACCAGAACGCATTTTAAAAGTAATTTAAAAAATATTATAATTTCATATACAACGGTATACACTGCTACCCTCGATTAAGTTCAACCCAAAAGTACCTGCACAACCAGTTTCTCTTTTGTACGTGTTTCGGGAATGCGCCCCGATTATTTTAAGCCAAGATAGAAAAAAATCGTACTACGCGTTTTCGAGAAAAACGATTTTTAAAATTTTTAACGATTAAAAATCTCATTTTTGTTTTCGAAAACGACGCAAAATATGAGTAGTCATTCATTGTTCAAAATCGTTCCTCTTTCCTTCATTTAACGAAATACAACATTTTATTTTTAAAAACGTTTGTTTTTAGTTCAGTAAAAATGTGAAAAACATGTTCCATGAGATTATTTTAAGGTTCCTGAGCTTGAAAGTAAAGAAAAATTAATTTTTACTTCTAAAATTCAAGAAAAATCATTTCTAACAATTAAAAATCTCATTTTTCTCGAAAACGACACAAAATATGAATAGTAGTTTAGATACTTAAAAATTATTCCACTTCCTGAAATCTATAAAATTATATCCTCACCAGTTGTTTATCTGGTGTATTTTAACAAATTGTTCCAAAAGAATAGAAAAATCAATAAAAATCGACTTAAAATGCATTGAGTTTAACGAATTTCAACATATTGTTTTTAAAAACGTTAGTCTTTAGTTCAGTAACAATGTGAAGAACATATTCCATGAGATTATTCAGATTCTGAGCTTCAAAGTAAAGAAAAATTTGTTTTTACATCTAAAATTGAAGAAACATAATTTTTAATGACTAAAAATCTCCTTTTTCTCGAAAACGACGCAAAATATGGAAAGTAGTTCATACTTGAAAATTGCTCCACTTTCTGAGATCTATACAATTATATCCTTACCAGATGTTTATCTGGTGTATTTCAACGAATTTTTCCAAAAGAATAGCAAAAATCGATTAAAAATGCATTGACTTTAACGAATTTCATCATTTTGTGTTTAAAAACGTTTGTCTTTAGTTCAGTAGCAATGTGAAGATCTTGTTCTATGAAATAAGGTTCTTGAGCTTCAAGGTTAAGAAAAATTGGTTTTTATTTCTAAAATTGAAAAAAACATCATTTGTAACGATTAAAAATCTCATTTTTCTGGAAAACAACCCAAGATATGAATAGTAATTCATAGTTCAAAATTGATCCACTTCATGGAATCTATAAAATTATAGCCTTACCAGATAATCATCTTGTGTATTTTAACAAATTTTTCAACAACAAAAAATAGACGAAATCGATAAAAATCAACTAAAAATGCATTCACTTTAACGAATTTAAAGATTTTATTTTTAAAAACGATTGTTTCTAGTTCGGTAATAATGTGAAGAACATTTTCCATGAGATCATAAAGGTTCCTGAGCTTCAAAGTAAAGAAAAATTGGCTTCACTTCCTGAAATCTATGAAATTATGCTCTTACCAGATGTTTATCTTGTGTATTTTAACAAAATTTTCCAAAAAATTGTAAAAATCGACTAAAAATGCATAGAGGTTAACGAATTTCAACATTTTGTTCTTTAAAACATTTGTCTTTAGTTCATTTACAATGTGAAGAAGATGTTCCGTGAGATTATTAAGGTTCCTGAGCTTCAAAGTAAAAAAAAAGGTTTTTATTGATAAAATTAAAGAAACATCATTTTTAACGATTAAAAATCTCATTTTTCTCAAAAATAACGCAAAATATGAATAGTAGTTCATAGTTCAGAATTGTTCCAGTTTCTGAGATCTATAAAATTATACCCTTACCGGATGTTTATCTTGTGTATTTTAACGAATTTTTCAACAACAAAAAATAGACGAAATGAATAAAAATCAACTAAAAATGCATTTACTTTAACAAATTGAAACATTTTATTTTTAAAAACGATTGTTTCTGGTTCGGTAATAATGTGAAGAACATGTTCCATTAGATAATCAAGGTTCCTGAGCTTCTAAGTGAAGAAAGATTGGTTTTTATTTCTAAAATTGAAGAAAGATCATTTTTAACGATTAAAAATTTCATTTTTCTCGAAAATAAGGTAAAATATGAATAAGCAGTTTATGGTTCAAAATTGTTTCACTTCCTGAAATCTAAAAAATTATGCCCTTACCAGATGTTTCTCTTGTGTATTTTAACAAATTTTGCCAAAAAATAACAAGAATCGATAAAAATGGACTAAAAATGCATTGAGTTTAACGAATTTCAGCATTTTGTTTTTAAAAATCTTTGTCTTTAATTTAGTTACAATGTGAAGAACATGTTCCATGATATTATTTAGGTTCCTGAGCTTCAATAAGCCCTTACAAGATGTTTATCTTGTGTATTTTAATACATTTTTCCAAAAAAATAGAAAAAGGCGATAAAAATCGAATAAAAATGCATTTGCTTCAACGAAATGTAACATTTTATTTTTAAAGAAGTGCGTTTTTAGCTCAGTTACAATGTGAAGAACATGTTCTATGAGATTATTAAGGTACCTGCGCTTCAAAGTAAAGAAAAATTCGTTTTTTCTTTCTAAAATTGAAGAAACATCATTTTTAACGATTAAAAATATCATTTTTCTCGAAAATGACGCAAAATATGAATAGTAGTTCATGGTTCAAAATTGTTCCACTTCCTGAAATCTATAAAATAATACCCTTACCGGATGTTTATTTTGTGTATTTTAACCAATTTTACCCAAAAAAAATAGAAAAAATAGATGAAAATCGACTAAAACAGCATTTAGTTTAACAAATTTCAACATTTTACTTTTAAAAACGATTGTTTCTAATTCAGTAACAATGTCAAACTAAATACATTTTTGTCGGTTTTTATCGACTTTTTCTATTATTTTTTTTAGAGAAACTTGTAAAAATACACAAGATAAATATCTGGTCAGAGTATAATTTTATAGATTCCAGGAAGTGAGACAATTTTGAACTATGAATTCCTGTTCACATTTTGCGTCGTTTTCGAGAAAAATGAGATTTTTAATACTTGACAATGATGTTTCTTTAACTTTAGAGATGAAAACGAATTTTTCTTTACTCTAAAACTCAGAAACCTTAATAATCTTATGGAACATGTCTTTCAACTTTTACTTGCTGAACTAAAAACAAATGTTTTTATAAACAAAAAGTTGAAATTAGTTAAACTAAATTCTGTTTTAGTCGATTTTTATCGATTCTTTCGATTTTTTTTTTGAAGAATTGGTTACAATACACAAAATAATCATCTAGTAAGGGTATAATTTTATAGATTTCAGGAAGGGTGAACAATTTTGAACTATGAAACGCTATGCACATTTTGCGTCGTTTTCGATAAAGAATAAAATTTAAATCGTTAAAAAAGAAAAAATCGTTTTTCCAAAACGCGTTGTACGATTTTTTTTTCTTGGCTTAAAATAATCGGGGTACATCCCCGAAACACGTACATAAAAAAGAGAAACTGCATGTGCAAGCACTTTTTAATTGAACTTAATCGAGTCTAGCCGTGTATATACTAATAATCTGGAACCTCGATTTAGAGAGGGTCTCGGGTGTGGCTTGCCATGACCATGAGGCTCTTCCAAGAATTTCTACGATGTAAACAGTCATCAACGAATGGGAGGCCGGCGACAATCCCCTCTCTCGGCCCCTTGGACCCCTCATCGACGAATGTGAGCCGACTGAAATTCTCGGAAAGCGTAAATGGAGGGCACTTAAATAGAGGTTCCAGTGTATTTTCAAACTGGAGAGGGGCACAGCAAAACGAATCAACCCACATTTGGCCGATTTTAAGGAGACAAAAAACGTTCTATACAATCTAATTTTTAATTTAATTGAAAACTGAGCATCATAATTCTAGATTATTAGTTGCTGAATGGAGGAGAGAAAAGTTCGATTAAAAAAGTTAATCGCTTCGGAGAAAATGGAGGGGAACTTTTTGAGAAAATTAGTGTTTTTGCCCATTTTTTGAAACAACGTAGGGCACGAAGCTGAGGTTCTAGAGACTTCTAATAGGGCTCAAATTAAATATGGAACCTTGTGCTTTAAGACATTTGTTTTGAAAAAAGTTTTTCCCCACCTATCTTGAGAGGTAACTGGTTTTTTCAGTGCGCGCGTTTGTCCCGGTGGTAAGGTGTGGTGAGCGAGTGCCCGCACGGAAAAAACCTGCGACCGCTTAAGATAGGCGACGGAATTTTTTTCGAATATAATTATCTTAAAGTACAAGGTTCAGCCTTTACTTTGAGCCCTATTATAAGTACCTAGATTGTCAAATTCGCATCCTACATTGTTTTAAAAAAAAATGTCCAAAAACGGGTTTGTCCTCAATTTTCTCAAAAACTTGACGTAATAGAAAGATTTCCCTTTCAGATTCGAGTTCAGTGATCGAAAATCTACAGAAAACACCTACTTTTGGTCCTGGCACAATGAATAAATTTTTTCGGGGGTTTTTGGGTTTTTTTGACATAATCGAAAAAAACGAGTTATAAAAAATTCCTTTGATGAGGATGTGTATTTGAATTATTTAGAGTTTTCTATCTAATAATCTCATTTTCGACAAAATGTGGCTCAAATGAAAACAAGTCTCTTTCATTTGTGGGGACACCTCCCAAAAATTTTCCATTTGGTATAAAAACAACTGTGAATTTTTCTTATATTTCTTAATAACGGCAAGTACGCTTCCACGGGGAGGACATTACCCTCAAACGTGAAAAAATCGTGTTTCGTGATGTAAAAATTTTTTTTCTTTAAAAATCATAAACAGAATCTACAAAAAATGATGAAATGAAAAATGTAGAAAAGTTGAAAACCCACCCTTAAAAAAAAACAACCCTTTTAAGACAACAAATTTAATTTTCGAGCTCTTTACAGTTTTTAGTGTAGACATCTCATGAATTTTAAATAAAATAAATACTGAAAAAAATCCATACGAAACAGTTATTCTAAACCACCCTTATGGGTAAAAAAAAGAATCACTTTGAAAGTTTAATTATAGATTTTTCGATTGAACTTAACAAATTTCATATAAATCACGTACGGTGATTTCTAAAAAAAATATGAAGAAGCTTTGCATGATACATGTGGTCAAAACTACCCTCAAGGGGCATTAACCACCCCGAAACGTAAAAATTCGTTCTTTCTAGGATAATGATTGAACATATTTTTTCTTCGACCCTTAAAAGTCAGCAACGCTTAAAAAAGTAATAAAATTAAAAAGTGTAGAGTAATACTAACAATTTTTTTGGACGCAAAAAGTTATTCCAACCCTCCCTTATAGGTCAGAAACAACCTCTTCCAAAGTTTAATTATGGATGTTTCTATTTAATATAACAAATTTCGTATAAATTACGTAGACTGTGGTCCCTGAAAAAATATGTTTAAGAAACCTTGCATTATATTGCTGATCGAAAGCACCATCAAGCGTGAAAAACCGGCTCTTTTATAACAACGAATATAATTTATAACTTCTAACATCTTCAGTGGGTCAGAAAAACTGTATTGTATCCAAACATTTTTTCTGTAATTATTCTACTTGAAATTCATGAAATATATACATTGAAAACTACAAAGAGCTCGAGTATTAAGTTTTTTCCTTAAAAAGGGTTTTTTTTTGTTTCTAGGAGTGGCTTTTCAATCTTTGTTCACTTCCTAATTTTATTGCGCTTTTTCTTAGGCCACTTTACGACTTTTAAGTCACTAAAAAATATTTTCATGTATTATTTGAGAAAGTACGGTTTTTTTCGTTTTGGGATAGTTAATGCCCCTTGAGGGTATTTATTAAATTAAATATGACCTTTAAAAGAGCAAAACTATAAATTGTGCCCATTTTTTATTTCAAGTAAATATTATTATAAAAGGTTTAAAGTCTGTCCCTCGATTTCATTAATTTTTTTCTTCATTACCAAACACACCTCTTTTTAATTAAAAAATTATAGTTTACATTGAATTATAAACAAAGAAATATTAAGCATATCGTTTACTACGATATTCTATTTATAATGAAATTTTTTCTCTTATAATGAGATCTAATGTTGACTGCTTTTTTTAGAATTCGATATTAAAACTGAAAAATGCATTTCGACAAAATTCTCAGCGAAATCCACATTTATAATCAGGCGACTTTTCATAATTGCAATGTGTTAATTTTTTTTTAATATTGAAAAAGAATTTGATTAATCGTTTTTGTCTATTTATTCCCGCCCGACAGCGTATATACACGTTTATGAACATGTGCATTGATCGATCATTCGTTTAAATATTTGTTTATTTATTATTTTCTAACCTTTAAAGAAATGTCAGAGACGTCTGGAGATTCGAGGAAATTACGTTTATTATAAACGACTATATCTTGGATGGAGTTGCGTCTATTGTATAATGAGGCAAGTATTTACGTAGATTTTTTATTTTTTCAAAATTGATGATTTATTTATAATTTGTTTAATTTCTGATCATTTTATTATTTTTGGATTATTCAAATGAATGCGCTTTTCCGCCGAACTTCCAACCTGATATTCAGTTCCCATATTAAGACAACTGTTTTGTATTTAATTTTTTTAAGTATTCATTTCATTTTAAATTTATAAAATGTCTACACTAAAAACTGAAAAGAGTTCGAAAATTAATTTTTTTTTGTCTCAAAAAGTGTTGTTTATTTTTATTTCAAAGGATGGTTTTTTCACTTTTATACAGTTTTTCATATTATTACTTTGTTTAGGGTCTCATGATAGTTTTCGAGGAACAAACCCATGTTTTATTCCAATACAATATTTCAGGAAATGCGATTTTTTACGTTTCAGGGTGATTTAACTTGCCGTGATCCAAAAAATTCTAGAAAAATTCCCAGTTTCTTTTGCATCAAATGGAAGCTTTCTGGAGGATGTCCCCACAAATCAAAGCAACTTTTTTTTTTCATTTGCATCACTCTAGTGTGTATTTGAAAAGATTCAGAACAAAGTTAATCTGATTTTAAATTGTTTGCATTGAAATGCGCAACTAAAAATCTGGAGTAATTTAAAATCTAATAATAATTAAATTTTGAACACTGAAATACAAAATCGTAAGAAGTAATTCAAGATTGATATACACAAAGAAAAGATCGATTGTGTGCTTCCGAATTAATAGTTAAATCACGCAATTTCTTTTAATTGTCTCAGTTTTGTGAAAGGTTTAAAATATTTTAAATCCCATTAACCAGATAAAAAAACTAAAAGAATCTCTTGTTCAAATAAAGCCTCTTAAAATGAAACACCTGCTGAATCTCAATCGACAGCAGTTCGAATGCACGTCGAGTGACTGGAAAGACCTGTTTGCTAATTGTCGATCCTTCGGATTAATTGTGATTAATTGTGAACACCCAAGGAGGATAGCTCGAATTATGAGCCCAGTCTCACTTTGTCGAACGTATACAAATATTACATGACATAAGTTACAAACTGAAGCAATTTAAATATATAATCGTGTCTCTATCACACACAACGTAACCGCATTGTAAGCTTAAGACTAGTTAACAATAGGCAAACGTGATACACACTCCCTCGACTAAAAATTCACAGGAATACGAGAAGCTTGCTGATTCTCGATACTTATATTCGCCCACGTTATGTCGCGTAAGGCTTATCATTTTTCTTCGGATCGACCTCCTATGCCGGATGTATTACAGACTATTGTAAATCGTTTAACCCTTAATGCCTTTTCAAACTCATGCACACGTGCTAGAATTTTTTTTACAAAAGTAAAATTGAGCTTAATAGGATTCAACAAATTGACTTAGGTATCGTACCTTATGTCTGGGATTCTAACTAGATTCACTAGTCAGTTAGTGCCTCACAAACCTATCAACTTTCTCTCGGCTTTCAGCATTTTTCAAGATTAAATTTCTCGGTTATTTCGAGCTTATAATGAGATCTTTCAAATACTGCAAAAATTCTCGAAGAGGGTTTTATGATAGAGAAACAACGAAGTAGGTACTCACGTTGGTTGAGAGCTGGCTCGTGAGAGAATGAACTTTTTCTTGAGCATCCAGTAATTCACGTCGCAGTTTTCTCAATTCATGTGCTTGCTTTTCCTCCGCAGAACTGTAGAGGCTGCTTGCTGTTGATACCAGGGACACTGAAGATCCGTGAACTGTAATGAAAATAAGAGAGATTAGGTTTCCATTTATTATAAATGAGAAGTAGGAGTTTATTGGATAGATATTTGCTTTCAAACTGCACAGAAAATCAAAAGTAACAAATCGAATAGGAAACCTAATTGGTAATACTTCAAATCTGCTTTGAATAAAGTTAGTCTCTGACATGTAATATCAGTTAACAACTTCCTGAATGAACAAGCTGTAAATTACTATTTTAAGATATTTGAATGCTCCTTACTATCTTCGTCTTTATGCACATGTTGATAAAGATTAGGAGGTTGTCTGGACGCGTGCGACGGTGTCGGAGACGTTGGTTGAGACCAATGTTGACCTGGACATCCAACAGTGCCAACGGGAACGCTGTAATAAGGTTCTACACCAACACCCATTCCAATACCCACCTCCTCACCCACGGAAGACGATGTGCCACTTCCACGGGCTAACATTGAGGGATACATTTTTTCGCTCTTGGTAGACCTGTCAAAACAAAAATTACCACCCATAAGTAAATTACCGTGGTCTTTATATACAAAGGAATGAGTTATTACCAATAAAATACGAGTAATATAAAACAGAATACATATAAGTCTATGTTTCGTGACAACCACTAAATGAAACTAAATAGCTCATAGTTTTCTATTTTAAATTCTCAATATGTGGTTTGCTTTTATTCCTCACTCATTATCGACTGAAAGCTTTCATTAGAAAAATTTCTATTCAGCTAGAGTATATCCTTGGCAATACGCCATTCAATAGCTTCAAACTCGTTCATCCATTATTGACTACCCTAACGAAATGAATGGTCCTCTGCCAATGGAAAATACAATTTCAATAGGTACATTTACTGAGCTACTTCAATGCTTTCATTCAATTGGAGTTCATTCAGTTAAATTATTTCCAAACTATTTTAGCGAATTTGTAGAGAATTCGTTCTATCTTCCAATGGCATAACATAAAACAATTTTAAGAGCCAACTTGGAGAATTCCTTCAAACTTTGACATCTAATCGTCAGGAGCAAAACAAGAGGGCATTCTAAATGAATTCTCAATATGTCTAGTGGCAAGATTTCTGATAAAGAAATTTCCATTAAAAGAATTCCCTGACTTTTTTGACCGCTGGACGTCACTACAACTTTTTCCTTTTCAAAATTTATCAAAGTAGCAATTTGAAAAGTGCTAAGCTGTTCGCCTACATTTCTCATTCCATTAGCGACGAATACTTTTCAGTGCATTCGCAAGGCTCTTTGCTTCTCATCCCATTCACTAAAAATTCTCCTAGAATCTCTTTGAAGTATCGACTCATCAGTCAAGGGTCTCTTGACAAAGTTGTGCTCGAACTCTCTCGAGAACTCAGTTGACCGAGAGTATTAACGAGAATCTAGAAGTTTAGGAAGGAGGTACTATGATGTGTGAAGTGTGTTCATAATTGATCCATTCGGTAGAGATATTCCAACCGTGATAATTAGAGCTGCTGACTTCTGCAGTATCTAACATGCTCGAAATTCCGAATTGCTCGCGTTTATGCTCTGAAGCACTCATTCCATATTTGCATAGTGATATGCTGTTAGTATATAGATGAAGGGAGAATTTTGGCGAAGTTAGGTTAGTAAAACGAGACCAGAACCGAACAAGTTGCGCTTCTCCCGAAACGGATTTGGTTTAATGGTATAATAATAA
The DNA here is from genome assembly GCA_032362435.1 of Melikaiella ostensackeni. Lineage (NCBI taxonomy): Eukaryota > Metazoa > Arthropoda > Insecta > Hymenoptera > Cynipidae > Melikaiella > Melikaiella ostensackeni. Next base: position 542,610 of record JAUMHM010000088.1, on the reverse strand, counting down.
TAAATAGGTCGGACACTCACCTGATGGAATTACTTCTGTTGAGACGTGGAGGAGCGGGTGATCCTGTCGAGTCTCTCTGGTGCATCAGAAGTCGAGCGTGCGTTAAACTTGCTCTGTGAGATCCTAACGATTCGACACTGTCAGCTTCACAGAGTCCCATTCCTGAAAAATTAAATATAAAGATTTAAGAGGACTATAAAATTATAGTTATCTAATTCAAAATTTGGCTTTGACTTCTCCTGTTCAACTTATT
>JAUMHM010000088.1:511851-525652 GCA_032362435.1 Melikaiella ostensackeni | reverse complement strand
TTTTTAGTTCAAGTTAGATTTAGTAGCACTAAAATACAGCTTGCAAAAGTATATTCATATATATTATTCATGTATTTGTAGCACTCCTGGAGCATTTTGACAACTTGCATTTTCCATATTCCGATAACTAAGGCTTATTATTGAATCAAATAAAGCAATCAAATGAATATCAAAATGTTAAAATATTATATTTGCGATAGATGTTACGTGAATGGAAAACAACTAGTTCTAAAACATAAGGGATCCAAAAATCCTTTGGCGAATTGTTTTATCCCACTCTATTTTATATTTGAATCATTCATTCTTTTAGTTTTATGCTAAAATATGAAAGTTATTACCAGCTACATCGATGGATAATAATTAAAATACGAAACGTTTTCTTAGACTTTTTCTCAGCTTGCATGGACATGCTTCAAAGGCGTTTTTTGGGCACCTAATGTTATTTTATTGTGATTTGTGGTAATAAAATCAATTTTTAAATATGGATCATGTTATTAGACACTAATGGGAAGATTCGTGCTGATTTTTTTGGCAATACAATCAATAGTTTTGCTAACTTATTCCTTGGACACGGATGAATTACGTAATTATGTAAAGAATTATCCATATGTGAATTTAAAAAAAAACTATTTTTGCTTTCTGTCTCTTAAATACGTGTGAGGTACTGTTTTTAACAATTTTTCAATAATGAAATCACTTTATTCGAGCAGAACTTTTGAAAATTATTCTTTTCTTGGATGCAAAAAAAATGTGTTATGTGATCGATTCAAGTGTCGAAAAGGAACTGTTTGTAGAACGTTTGAAAAAGGAAAACTTTTCTGTGTCATATTTTTGCGCAAATCGTGCATTTTTTGAAAAATCGGAACTTTTAATTTTCAGAAAAATCGTCACAGAGTGGTTAATTGTAAACTTTTCTTAAATTTTACGGAAGATTTCGAAAGAGTGTGAACACTCCCACTAGATTCGAAAAGGAAAGTTGAATATCTTAATTATTTGAAAAAATCAAGTATTTAAAATAAAATTGACAGTCGGTGGTCTCTATTACGCGGGGTAAACATTTTTTTACATAATGATGGGATTCCAACCCCTAGTTTCATGAAATTACATGAGAAGAAGATGCCCTGCAATTTTTAGCCCAATCGAATAATATTTAGAGGTCTTGCAGGAGCCTTGGATTTTCCCATGTATTTTATATGGGGAAAATTGAGCAAAAGTTTTAAATTGAGATAACTTTCTCAAATTTTAATAAAACATAACGCCCACCTAGCGACTGGTAGCTTTTGATAGACTAAAAAAAGTGGCCATATATAATATTCAAAATTTTGCGAAAATTCAAAACGGTGACGATTACAATTTTCGCAAAATGTGATATTTTTGCATTTTGCGAGAAATTTACTGGGGACTTGGTTAAAAGGCCTTTTTTATTAAAAACTTAATAGTGATGTGTACAATACAACATTTTGTAACATTATAAAATGACGGCTGATATATGTATTTCGAAAAAACCGCATTTTTTGTAACTTTTAACAGAATTTTTTCAAAATTGTTTGGTAAAGCAATTGTATTAGTAGGAATAAACTGGTGATGGATAAATACTACAATTAGATAGAATCAGGTCTATGAATGAAGAATAAAGTTGTAAAATTAAATACACAAAATACAAGATATACAAAATACACAACCAAATTTGACGACATTTCGTTAAGACAAAAAATGCTATTTTTTCAAAATCATATAAGCCGCCATTTTGTAATTTTACAAGTATTTGTGTTATACACATCAATATTTACTTTTTTAATAAAAAAAGTTCTTTCAACCAAATTTCAAGTATTTTTCTCGGAAAATGCGCAAAAATATCCAATTTTTGCGAAAATTGTGATCGCCATTTTGAATTTTCGCATAATTTTGAGTTACATAACCACTTTCTGTAGTCTGTCAAAAGCTGCCACTTTCTAGGTGGGCGTTAGATTTCATAAAAATTTGAGAAAGTTATCTCAACTCGAAGCTTTTGCTCAATTTCCCCCATATAAAGTACATGGGAAAATTCAAGGCTCCTGCAGGACTTCTCAGTATTATCCGATTGAGCTAAAAATTGCAGGGCATCTTCTTCTCATGTAACCTTATGAAACTGAGGGGTGGGAGTCCTACATTAAAAATGTTTAGAAATAAAGACCACCTTAATGTGAGAAGTTCATTTGATAGGTTTGGTAAAAAAGCAAGTAAAAAGTTTTTGTTGAAAAGTTTGCCTCTATTTCTTGACATAGTCTCCTTCAAGACCTAAACACTAATTCCAGCGAAATTCCAATTTTTTCATCCTTTTAGAAAAGTAAGATTTCTCGAGGTCTACAAAATACGCATTTACGGCATCGATTACTTCTTCATTGGACGAGAATCTCTTCTCACCAAACCAGGTCTTCAAGTTGGGCAACAGAAGGAAGTCACACGGAGCCAAGTCTGGAGAATAGGGTGAATAAGGAATCAATTCGAAGCCCAGTTCGTGTATTTTTGCCATTGCGATTGCGAACGTGTGAGCCGGTGCCTTGTCGTGTTGAAACAGCACTTCTATGTGCGCCAATCATGGCCGTTTTTTTTAGCTCGGCTTTCAAACGGTCCAACAATGATGCATAGAATGTTCCTCTTATAGTTACCTTTTGGGAACCTCAAAATACTGTGGCCATCACCTTCCCAGCTGACAAAACAGTTTTCGCCTTCTTTGGCACACTTTCAACAGACAATACCCACTTCTTTGACTGCTGCTTTGTCCCGGGTGCATAAAAGTGAATCCAGGTTTCATTCACAGTCACGAATCCACGCAAAAAGTCCTGCGGATTCCAATTCCTGATCCGATTTTCAAAAGACTATAATAATTAAAGCCAGAATTCCTCTAATTCCGTTGAACTCTTCATTTCAGACTAATGAACTCAAATAGCTCCTGTTTAGGTTGAATTTTCAAGTATATATACACAACATAATTAGAGAAGACTTAATTTCTGTAGAAATCTATAAGGGTGAAAATTCCAGAGGTTTCGTCGCATTAATTAGCGTCTGGTGACCTCAGTTTGCTTCTGTCAAGGGCTTTCGGAGAGGTCAACTCGACGATATCGATTCTCGAATTTTATGCGGGAGATGTAGCAACATATAGCAAAGCCGGAGCCCCGTAGCATGATTCAGAGGGGCGGGTGCGCATAGTATTTGAAGGGGTGGGTGTGGTAATGCTAACTTTACTTCCCCATATCTTTCCTTGTCTATCATGCATATCTATCCCTATTAGTTTGCCTATGTAGTATATGGGTAATTCTCTAGAGACAGGGCACTTTCGTGTCCAAGGGATAAATTATCAAAACTATTGGTTTTATTGTAAGGAAAATCAGCACAAATATCCCTTTTAGTGTCTCCCAACATAATCCATAGTAAAAACATTAATTTCATGATCGAAAATCACAATAAAATAAATTTAAGTGCCAAAAAAACTGCCTTTGAAGCATGCCCGTGTGGAAAAACCTTCTGACGCTAGCCCGGCCCAGACCAGACTGTCTGGTTTTCAGTCCAGATGCTGACCAGATCTTCTGGTCTGGGCTTGGCCAAAAGTGTAACTTTTTTTTGTCTAGCCCCACGCAAGACTGTCTGGTCAGCCACTAGTTCGAGGCCGGTCAGCCGCTGGCAGGACTCTCTTGAAAAAAAATAATTTAATCTGATTGGAAACGATTGATCCTCGATTGAAACACATAATTGAAACCTATTTAGTAACTGAATTTTAATCGGAAGTGGCCTTTTGAATCCGATTTTGTTTATGGAAATTTTGACTTCAGATTCAGAATAAGCACCCTCGAAAATCCCTAGATACCACGTTTCGAGTAACTCCAATAATTTATTGAAATACTTGTCCGCCATATTTGATCCGCCATTCTGTTTTTTGAAATTATGACTTCAGATTCGAAACCAGCGACCCAAAAAACCTTACATAGGCGTAATTAGAATTCATTTTTGTACATTTTAATGGGCTTGCCGACTTTTGGCCACGGAACCGGGTCTTCTAGCCCACTGTGAACTGATGCGGTGCAAAACTATTCCTAAAATATTAATATTTTTGAGAATTAATTTTGCGCAAATCACCTTCTCACTATCGAAGGTGGTATAAATTCATTTCAGGGAAAAAATATTTAAAAATCTGAACAATTTTTTTCCACAAAAGTCGAACTGAAAAGGGTCCCCTTCAGGAGACTCACCCATATAAAAGTATAAAATGAAGCTTAAATGGTGTCACTTTCGAAAAATTTGACTCAATCTAAACTTGAGTCGGTATTAGAAGTACACTCAACTTTCGAGTTATCGATGGTCTCGGGCATTGCTTACTTTGACCCTGAGACTCTTCCCAGAATTTCTACGATGAAAACAATCAGGGCCGTATGAACCATTTTTAGTAGGAATACATAATATTAACTAATTGTATTTTGCACAAATGTAGATTCTTGTTATCATAAAGGATGGACCTTTTTTAATAATGAAAACTAATTAGTCGAAAGAGGGTTTTCTGCATGTATTTAAAAATAAATGCGAAATATGTACGCGAGTGTGCAAGCTGCCCGCTTTGTCACTACGGTATTGCGTGATTGCCTCAAGGGCGCCGCGCGTCTTCCCTTGTCCCCCGGGCTCCTCGTCCACGAGTGCGAGCTGGCAGAATTCTAGGGACGCGGTAAGACGAGGAGCGGTATATGGAAAATCGAGTGTATATTTCGACCAATACATGTATTGGAAGTTTCCTGCAGACATTCTTTACAGTGTATTTTCGGCTTCTCCTCAGAGAAACCCGATAGTAAACTATTATCCCTCCCGAAAATTTTTTGCCAAAATGGTAATGAAAAGTAAGGTTTTTAGATAAACAGTTTTAGTTTGTATACAGAGATACCAAAATCAGCAAATATAATATTCTAATGTTTAGATATTAATTTTATTTATTTATTTTTGTTTTAGATAATTATTATGCGTCTTCTTCTTTCTTATTATTGTAAATTTTATTGCATGGCAATATTTTATTAAATAATAATCCTTAATTAGAGAAATATAGAAAATTTACGAGTATATGTCAAAATGCTCTAGGAATGCTACAAATAAGTTTGTAGCTACTGCTATTAAATTTAACTTGAACAACAAAATACAGTTTAAAAAAAATTTCTTATTTAAAAAGTGTCCTTTATGGGGAGAATCACCCATATGTAGAGTGTAGATTCCGACTTTAGCTTAGCTTAGCGTATAGTGATATAGTGACTCATGGGGGTAGAAATAGGAAGCTACCTTCCCATGTCCGTTCCGCTTTTACGGCATGTCGTAAAGGTCCCTAAGCAGTTGCGACAGAAACAAAGACTCCCTATAGGCCAACATTTTACCTCTTACATCTTAAGAATTTCTTCTTTCGAACTTTACTGTTTGCAACAATTTTCTGTCAACCCACAATTTTTACGACTTCGAAGCACGCAAGAAACAATAAACTCTTTCTATCATCAGACTCTTTCATGTTCAACCCCTGCATGAAAATCTAAATAAACGGAGACCTCTCAGCGGCTGGAAGGATCCACCTGTGCTGGGTATTTGTAGACTTTTCGGGAAAAAGTCAAGATTTCTGAGTTTATTTTACGCCTAGATTTGTCTTGAATTCTTATTTTAGGATTTTCCAGCTTTCGGAAAACTATTTTGGGATTAAAGTACGAGAAATGTGTTGCAGATAAATTTTGGAACGGTTAAAAATCGAACGTATTTCAGCGAAAGTTTCAGCGAGGTTATGACAATAATTCTGGCGTCATCCAAGTGAAACATTAGGAGCGAATTGAAGTAGAATGTAGAGTTGGTAAAAAAACACAAATTAAACATTGTTCATGATTATAAATCTTCTCTGAAAAAGCTTAGACTATTGTAAACGAACTAAAACTTATTTTACACCACTTAGTAAAAAGCAACGGACACACGTGGAATCGCCATTTTGCTCCAGTTTAGTTAACTCAAACTACGGTAGGTAGCGCTGGCGACGTAACATTCGCTTATTAGGCTGGACACCCAAAACTCAGATCAGATATCGCCACTCCTTTTGGCTCTTTAGGACGTATGTCTTCTACAATTTTGTATTGTTCATGGCGATCAGGATCATCAGCTATTGGCTACACTGGGTGCATGCATGGAAAAATAACCTCCACTACGCATGCCATCAATAACAGAAAGTGCTAGAAAATGTGCGCCCTAAGGAGCCAAAAGAAGTGGCGACATCTGCTCTGAGTTTTGGGTGTCCAGTCTAATTTTTGAATCAAAATAAGACATTATGAGGCGAAAGATTACCAAGGCAATGTAAAGAACGCGAAATTATCTTCGTTTCATATCAAGTTTAACCGGCAAGGTTAATTTTTGTGGCAGCGAATTTTTCACCTGGAATCGATGTTAACTTTATCTTTTGTTTTTTTTTCTGTGAAAAGTTATCTATAAGATTGCATATCTTTCGGGTTCCTCTTTAGTTAGTGATAATTTTATCAGTTCAGATTGTTTTATTGAAAACTGTAAGTTTGGAGAAAGATTATGCTTCGCATTGAAATAGTTTATTTTTAAGAATTAATTTAGTTCAGAGTGGTACTTTTTCCTAACAAGTCACGCTCAGGAGTTTTAGAAATGTGCTACAGGGTGATTTCCGTCTTTAAAATTCACTAACCAATTTCCTATTTTTTCATTTTAATTAATGTTGTACAGTATTATGACTTGTATATTTGATTCATAAATATTAAAACTTCTAACTTTATAGTTTCATCTCAAATAGGCATGAAAGTTCCTTCAATATGTCAACTTTGAAAAAAAAATCATTGTATTTTTTAAGAGAAAAGTTTTTAATCCTTTTAATGGTTTCAAACAACAATAAAATAAAATATCCAAAAAATATAAATGAGGACAGTATTTTCTAACGTTGCAAATGTCTGGATTGTGCTTTGAAAAACTGATCATTATGCGAAATTATGTGACGAAAAATTGAATTATGTTTTGTAAAAATAGAACAAAATTTAAGGCATAGGATGCACTTTTCGACTCCAGAAAATAGCAAAATTAAATTAAAAACGAGAAGCATATAAGTGCATATTCTAGTAGAGTAAAAATGCAGAAATTATTCGAATCATTTGAGCCGAGACAAAAAAGGTGTGGTTTGGCACCCGAAAGAAAAAGAAAAATGGTTAATGCTTTCAGTTCGGTTTTTGAACTTAAAATTCAGTATTGAACGATAATAAAGAATAAAAAATTTGTACATGTAGAATTTGAAAATTTTCAGTTTCAATCGAAGGAACACGTATTTTCTTAGTTTAAAAAAAATTCTCGTACTTTTTAAAGCGTTTCCAAATCGTGAATTTTACCTTTTTTAAACTATTTAAACACTTTAAAAACGACGAAAAGTTTTTCTTAACCTCATACCAACAATATAATGACATATTTCTTCGCTTCAATTAGGTAAATTTAATTAAAGCTTGTTTTTTTCACATTTTTAAAACATTATAATTTGCTCAAAAATTTTGTTTTCAACTTTGTATAGGTGTTCAATACAAAAAATTTATTTACATAACATTTGCCACAATGTTTTTGCCCATAGGGTAACCTTTTTCAATTCAAAAACCGAATAGAAAAAATTCACCAATTTCAACAACTTAAGATGTACTTCTATGGAATGCCAAAGCACAACTTTTTTTCAAGTGTCTCTTAAAAAACAACCTACATAAAACCTAAATCGAAAAACTGCGCGAAGATCAAAATGTAAATTTTTTATAATTTGATTTTTTTTATTATCCAAAATGAGTAAAAATGTTATATTTTATATGTACTGACGAATTTTAACGTGTAAATGTTAAAAAATACATTTTTAGAAACTTTTTACATATATTTCGCAAAAAATATGAAATTATGCGATGAAAATAAAATTATTCGTTTTGATGCGTTGTCAGATTGAATATATTCAGTATGGAAACTTTATATAACATAGAAGTTCTGAGTTATACTTAATTTTGAGATAAGAAATTATAATAACAAAAATAACTTTTTAAGCTATTGAAATTAAATAACACATAATTAAATATTGTGACGTTGATTCTATGCTTTTAACATTTATTGATGGATTCAGCAGATTTAACTTAACACCAAAACGATCCAATAAAAATAGAGATATGTAGATATTTTTTATTTTCAGCCCAACGACCTTCCACACTTGCATTCAAAGATTCACAGAAAAAACAAAAGATAAAGTTTACATCGATTCCGGGTGAAAGATTCGCTGTAACAAGAATTAACCTTTCCGGTTAAACTTAACATGTAGCGAAGATGATTTCGCGTTTTGAACCTTGCCTTGGTAATAATTCGACTCATAATGTCTCATTTTGATTCACAAATCAGCGAGAGTTACGACGCCAGCGCTATCTACCGTCATTTGAGTTAATTAAACTAGAGCAAAATGGCGATTCCACATGTGTACGTTGCTTTTTATTAAGTGGTGTAAAATAAGTTTCAGTTCGTTTACAAAAGTCTAAGCTATTTCAGAGAATATTTATAAGCAAGAACCACCTTCAATTTGTGTTTTTTGTTACCGATTCTTTCTACTTCAATTTGAACGCTAATGTTTCGCTTGGATGACGTCAGAATTATTGTCCCAACCTCACTGAATCTTTGGCCGAAATGCGTTCGATTTTTAACCGTTTCAAAACTCATCTGAAACACATTTTATCTTTTATTTTTTTCTGTGTTCATGTTTTAAAAATTTTTCAATAAATAAAATATACGACCCAATAAAGAATCCTGATTCTCATAAAATTAAATTAGTCTGAATCTAAAAAAATCTTTATTAATTAAGAATGCTCATAAAATGTCTTACCACAAAATATACGACAGAATAATAAAAAACCTGATTTATGCCTTTTTCCCTAAAAAAAACATCATCTACCTTCTCCCTTCCCATGTGGATTTCACAATTTTTCACACGAAACTATTTTTCATATTAATTAATCATTTTTTTGAGGTAAGAATGCAAGATTTGATCGTTGATAGGAACCTGTCGTGAGGATATCTCGTAATGCGAACATCAATTTTTTACTTGCTTGGGCATTCCTGGTTTATTGACCATGTGAACGTGTCTTGCGTGTCAAAGTTCAAGGGAGAAAATTCGAGCAGAGGAAGAAGGAAGTCGACCTTGCTCGAGTTCCGAGAGCATGAGGTCCTGAATTTTTTACAAATGAAATCCCTGCCTTCTAGGATTCGATTCACGTGATTCTGGAATTCGCGAAACTAGTTTAGCACTTTCGATTCTGGGTGAAAATTGCTTCGAATCGTATCGCTTTTGTGAGGAAGGAAAATAACAACTTATATGGAAGAAAATTTTAATATCTAAAATATAAGATATTTTTCATTAAGAAATTTACTCTTGTCTATTTATACTTACAAATTTCAAAAGAAATCTACTTGAGTGCGTTAAAAAATAGGTGTATTCCATTAACAGGACTGCCACACATTCCCCCAAATCACTGTTTTTGGATAATGTTCCGAATAGCCCTTACCTCCGATTTTTTTGAAACTCCGTATACTCATGTATTTTGACGCGCTGATTACGAAAATCATGGTAAAAAGTGGCTCAAATTTTATTCTCATGGTAAAAACCATGAAAACTCCATAAAAATCATGGTTTTCACGTTCATCTCGAGAAAAATGTAATTAACATACACGAGGCTGCAGAAATATGACAGTTTTGAACCCATGTATTTTCCGCAACAGTATGAGTTGGAATCAATTCAATATCGCGTTACCACTGAAGTGTCTTATCTCGATCTTGAAAAATGAGACTCAAACTGAAAATGTTGTTTCGCTGATTCATCCTGATGGCAGGTTTAGAACCTCCAAGAAAACGAGAAACTAAGGAAAAAAATTTAGAACAAATTATCTGCACTCACCTTTTGTATTACATAATTGCTTCAGTTCAGTCGACCTGAAAATAGTAAGAGCATGTAACGAATTGCTCCTGGAGTACCGTCAGCGCGGACCGTGGAGAAAGGCCTATCACTTACTGCACTCAAGCCTGTTACACGTACTAAATTTCAATAGCAATTTTCTCGGAAACTATCACTCCTAAAGGAAAAATATTGGAAATAAAAAATGTATATTTTAAATGGATTTATAACTTTTATCTGAAAACTTTTCCGAAATTTTCTGCATTTACCTAGATAATTTCGAAAAACCATGACTTTCATGGGTTTCCCATGATTTTCGCTATGAAAATCAAATTTGCGCCAATTTTCACTACCATTTTCGTAGTCACCGCGTCAAAATACGTGCGTATGCGGAGTTTCGAAAAAGTCGAAGGTAAAAAATACATACGTTTTCGGCAGGGGCTAAGCATGAAATTTTCATCTTTATCAAATATCTCGAAAAATTCCACTCGTAAAAAAAATGGATGAAACATAAAATGTGTATTTTGACTAAGTTCACGACTTTTGTGAATATTATTTTTTGAAATTTTCAATCGTTTTTGAGATTTTTTATGGGATTTTTATGGTTTTCACCATGGAAATCAAGTATGCGGCAATTTTCACTGTGATTAAAATAGAAATTAAATTTTTCTATATTCACAGCGTTCCTATGTTTAACACAAATTTTTGGAATAAAAGCTTTGAACACAAATTCTATATCATTCATTTCTCCTTACGAGGAGATTATCAGAGTTGTATTTCTTTTTAAATCTTATAAATTTGCTGCTTATATTTCATTAGATGACCATTAATTCGACGAAACATTATTCACCAATAGCTTCCCGTTATCGAAAAAATCGGCTTTTTAAAAAAAATGTATGGATTGAAATGTTTATTTATTGAATTCTCATGTTTTATTATGCAAGTATAACGTTTTCCACACTTGTTCCAATACAAAGTTCAGCTGTTGGAAATTCAATTTTTAATTTTCTTTGATTTACAACAATTGAAAATTCAATTTTCCATTTTTTTCTGAATTTTAAAAGTTGAATTTTCAATAGCTGAACATTCAAGAAAAAAGCGAATTTTATATTGAAAACAAGTGTTGAAGATGCTATATTCAGGTCATTTTACACGAGAATTTAATTAATAAACATTTCAATCCATGATAACATTTTTTTCAAAAAAGTCAGTTTTTTCAAAAACTTGTCGCTGTTTTTTTTTCTTGAATTTTTCACAGTTAACAATTAATTTATTTGGGTTGATGGTACATAATTTTAGTTGAGTTTCATCTTTTTGGGGTGAAAGTTCAACTATTTTGGTGAAAAATCAAACTATTTGGTTGGGAATTAACTTTTTTGTTAAAAATTCCACTACTTTGCAGAAAATTCGTCTTTTTGGCCAGAAACCTTGACAATTTGGTTGAAATTCTTTTTCTTTCTTGACTACAAAATCTTTCTTGGTGGAAAATGCAACCTTTTTCTTAAATTTCGTCTTTTTGGTTTGGAACTTCATCTCTCTTGTTTGAAAGTTCTTCTAATCATCTTTTTTCGGTAAAAAATTCAACTGTTTGGTAGAAAATTAATGTGTTTTGGTTGAGGATGCAATGATTTTGTTGAAAATTCGTCTTTTTTGGTTGAATTAAACTATTCTTGATTTAAAACTAAAATCTTTTTTGATCGAAAATTCAACTACTTGGTTGAAAGTTAAACTCCTGTGTTAAAAATTCATCTTTATGTTTGAAGATTCATAATATTAGTGGAAATTTAATCTCTTCGGTTGAAAATTTATCTTTTTTTAGTTAAAAGTTCAACTATTTGGTTGAAAATTCGTCTCTTCTATATTTCTTATTCAAGAAATAATGCTTTTTTCCAATGTTAAATTTTATTAATTCTGTACTTAATTGAATGGTCGTCAAATACAATAATGGACCATTTTATTAAATTCAAATAAGCGGAAGAAACAATCGAATATCAATGATGTTCAAATTCAATTTAAATTGTAAAAATGTAGTCCGCTGCTTACTTTCAATTCGTTAACGAACTGGTAATTCAATTTCTGATCTTTATGGCAGTGAAATATTGAATTTTTCTTGCAAACACAGATATTAAATTACATACTTTTATAAGAGAATAAAATTTAATTTCATTGAATAAAAAAATTATTTGCTGCGGTTAATTCTGCTGTTAATTCTTTAATACCGAGGGGTTTATAATAAAAATTTGGAGTGTACACAAGATATTGAGTTATTTCAAATATTTTACAAGATTCCAAGATTTCAGAAGATATCTTTGTATTTTGAAAAGTTTGAAAAAATTTCAACGTTGCCCGAAGTATTTCGAAATATTTCAAGGGGTTCATAATAATTTCAAGTGATTTCAACAGATTTCGAGACAATTTTAAGGGATTTTAGACCAATTTAAGAGATTACAAAGAATGTTATGTGGCTTCAAGGGATTTAAAAAGATTTCAAGGTATTTCAAAAAATTTCTGGAGACTGTAAAGAATTGTGAAAGATTTCGAAAATTTTCACATAATATCTATGAATTTTAATCGATTTAAAAACATTTCAAGGGACTATGAGAGATTTTGAAAGATTTAAAGCATTTTCAATCAATTTCAAAATATTTCAGGGCATATTGATCAACTTTTGAAGGTTTTAATGGATTTCACAGATTTTCTTAGGATTTCAAGTGATTCAAGAATATTCCAACGGTTTTTCAAAAATCTATCGAGATTTCATGACCTAAGAAAGGATTTTGAGGAATTTCACAGGATTTTTATGGATTTAAACTAATTTTAGAAGACTTCAAGGGAGGTAGAAAGATTTGAACTATTTCTTAAACGTTTTCAATGGGTTTCAAAATATTTTTAGGGATTTTAAGAGATTACTAGAGACCCCAACGTATTTAAGAAGATTTCAAGGACTGTCGAAGCGTTTATAAATATTTGAGGAATTTCATCAGATTTCAAGTTATTTCTAAAGACTTCGAGGGGTTTCACAGGATTTCAAATGAGTTTGAAATATTTTTAAGGAATTTCAGAAGATTTCTAGGGATTGCAAAATATTTCAAAGGACTTAAAATGGGACTCCGAGGATTTCAATTAATTTCAACAGGTTTAGAAAATTATAAGGCATTTCAAATGATTTCAAAAAATGTATGGGATTTTAGGGGCGCTCAAAATTTTTCAATTGATTATGAGGGATTTAAAAGAATGGTAAAGCTTTTCCAAGTATTTTAAATGATTTTGATGTATTTTATGGAATTGAGAGATATTTAAAGGATTTCATGAGCCTTTAGAAGACTTCCAGGAATTTTAAGAAATTTCGAAAGGTTTCAAAGGTTTGAAAAGATTTCAAGTGATCAACTGATGGACTCACAATTGAAGTTAGTAAATTTTTGAAATTGTAACGTAAAATGGATATTGGACGTTTGGACAGATTGGTTATTTGCCGTTTTTAGGAGCTCAGGTTTAAATATTTAATTTTTTGATGCATTGATTTTTAAAAGTGCTAAATCTAAAATTTTATTTAACTCAAAACGCTTAAGAGTTGAAATTACCCAACCTCAAACCCTTAAATTTTAATTGAATAATAGGAGAGTTAAAAAATTTTAATGTATGAAACGTATGAAGATCGCTTTAAAAAATGCAAAATTGACTATTTTGAGATGCTTTAACAATCAAAAAACATTATCATTTAGAATGGAAAAAGCAATTTTCATTTTTTCGAATCAAGTTGGAGAAACTTCATGCAAGGCATGATAAACAATTTTTAATCGATTTATAATCGACAAGAATAGAAAAGTCGTTATAAATTTCTATATCTCAAATAAATA
>JAUMHM010000088.1:471834-483848 GCA_032362435.1 Melikaiella ostensackeni | reverse complement strand
CAAATCTTACGAACTCTAACAAAGGAGGGTACGTGGTTCAAAATTTTAGAAAAAAACTTTACAAATTTATGCACAGCCCCCTAGCGTGCTGCGATAGCTGAATTGATTAAAAGCACCTCTCATGAATAGAGGAAAGGTGTCCGTTCAAATCCGACTCGCAGTGAAATTTTTGGAACTTATTTTTCGTTTTACACAAAATTTGTTTTGAAAAATTTTCTTTATCATGAGTGTCGACACAACAAATATCTGTTGATCAGGTCTCCTCTGTATGAAGTTTAAAAATCGAAGTCATTTTATGCCTGAGGCCAAAAACCACAGAAATGCATGTAATAAGTAAAGTTAAAAGTCTTTTTTCTAGATGTGCTTTTTAATTTAAGTTTTGAAAAACAATAATCATGTTTTTAATTTCGAAAAGGCGTTCCAAATTTTAAACAATATTATAATCATCTTTTACCGATAAAAGAACATTTTCTCAATTGGCTTTTGACATTCTTACCAATTCCAATACATAATTAAAGATTCCATGTCGTTCCTTCGCAAAATAAAAAATTCAAAGACTAACAACACTCTTCCATGTCATCCCTCAGTAAAGGAAATCCCATTGCCTGGAATCCATTACTGTCATTTATCACCTGCTCTGACACACTGAGTCATCTATCTTACACCGAAAATGAATTGAACAAGCGTTTTCCATTCTATTTCTGGTAAAAAGCTTCGATGGAAACGATAACGTAAATAATACTTCCATGTCTCTCTTTCATCAAATTTTAAGTACATAAAAGCAAAACTAAATTTTAGTCAATGGTACAATTTTTCCATTAGTCTATTATACATTTTTTGCGATTTTAAATCGTTTAATTTTTAAATAAGAGGATTAAATGATCTTTGGTACCTAAAAATCTTTAATTTATTAATCTAAAATTATTAGATTTCAAATTTTATCAACTTAAGCTGATCTGAAAACTTTAATATGAAATTATAAAACTTTTAATGTCTTCGATTCAATATTATTCAACTATTAAGATCTTTAATTTCGAATATTTCAACGTATAGTTGTTAAAATTGGAACTTTTCCATCTTAAATTGTTTAACGAGTAGATGTTCAGTTTTGTTAATCTACTGATCTTTCATTTATTTAAACGAGCTTTAGCTCGAAAAATAAAAGATGAATATAAAAAAAAATGAAAGATCACTAGATCAACAAAACTTAATATCTACTCATTAAATTGCACACTGATCAGCAAACATTCCACCAATTTACTGTAAAATGTTTAAATTCTTAAGGCTCCCACTTTCAAATGAAAGTGTGGAACCCTTTAGGATTAAAATTAAAAGGCAATCATTTTTTTTTAAGTTTTAACTGTAGAAAACTGAACTATTTAAATTTGAAATTACAGGGTGTCTACTAATTTTTGCCCAGCAAATTCCCAGTTATTTCCCGGCCTTTCCCGATCGTAAATATCAAATCTTTTCTTCCTCCGCTTCTTTCTAGCTTATTCAGAAAAATACTTTGAACAATTCAGGGTTCTATAAACAAAATAATATTTTTGTAATTTATGTTATCTAAAACTTACAAATAAATTTACAAATACAATACAATTTCGATGTTTTAACCTCAAATAAAAAAAATTTTAATCTTTCAACTCCTTGGAAATCTTATAAAATTGCGTAGTTATGAAAAAACTACGATTTTAATTAAATCTACGCAGATATAAGGCATTTCGATATCTTAATATATTTAAACAAATTTTTTTTTAAATTTATGATGCCTAAAATTTACAACAAAATATAACACAATTTCGATGTCTTAATTATCTGCGCAGATATGGTTAAAATGACAGTTTTTATTTTTTATGAACATATGATTGGAATTATTTTGGTATTCTAATTGGTAAATAACTCTTTGAAATGATCTTAAATTTCTTTGGTACTAGCGATTAATTATTGATTAATTATTGAAGAGTGATTACAAAAAACTATCTTTAATCTTTTATGATGACAGTTTAATTATAAGTATATGTGTTTATAGCATAGTTACCAAAGAAATTAAAAATTATATGTAAGAATTATTTACCAATTAGAATACTAAAAATAATAATTAAACAAAAATATGTTTATAAAAAGACTGTGTCTAGGTTGACCGAGATTTGGTGAGTCTAGTCTTAATCACCTAACACAATAACTTAGTTCAGCGAATCTCAAAAATTTCTAAATGCTAGTTTTAATTTTAAAAAATTCACAATAGGAATTTTCAACAAATCTTGATTTAGTAGCCGGAAATTTTCTACAAGGTTATTCAAAAAATATCATTAATCTATATATACTAATTTTAAAAATACAACAAAAAGTTTATTTTAAGAAATTGTTATTTTTAAAAACATTTAAAAAATTATGAAAGGGTTTGAATTCAAAAAGGTTTTGCACGACAAAGTAGAATTTCATAATAATTAATAATTAATTATTACATCTCTCAGATAATACCCTTTGTTCAGATCTCAAACATTGTTCTTAATTGTTATAAAATTTTCGAAGTGTTATAATCGTAGATTTTTTAAATCATACGTATTACAATTCTTTAATTTATTTTTCTGGTTATCACGATTAATAAAAAATATTACATTTTCAAAAACTTTAAATGTGATTCCCGGTTTGAATTTGTATTCCCAGTTAATTACCGATTTTATTTAAATTCCCGGCTATTTTCCGGTTTATCGGTTGGTAGATACCCTGAAATTATCTTATTTTGAAGTTTTCAACCTAAAATTATATAATCTTGAATGCTTTCAGTTTGTGATTGGTTAATTGCAAAGGCTTTAAATCTAAAATTATCAAACATAACATTGCTGCACTTTTATGGTTTAGAATTTTGAACATATATATTTAACGATTTAAATTGTCAAATTCTTAATATTTTAGATTTGAATTATCTCGATTTGGGACGTATTCTATCAAAAATTGTTCAAATTTCAATTTTAAATAAAATGGTACAATATGTAGAATCTTGAAAGACGCAAAACTCAGATCTGTTCAATTTCAAATGCTTTTAATTTGAAATTGACTAATTCATAAGGTTTCAATTTAAAATTCTACACGTAGTAATATTTTCCATTTTAAAATGATAAAATTTTGAGCTTTTCGATTTCTGTTTTTTGAATATCTCTCAAAAACGTTCTTTCATTTTAAATTGTTTAATTTGGAGGCTTGAAATTCTCAATTTTTCTCAAAAATAAGGGAAAGCAATCGAAGAACGTAAACAAAATAATTTATAAAGTGACTAAAAGTGAAAACTGTCTTTCTAAAACTTAAAAGGTCAAAACAAATTTATTCAATGTAAAAAAAAAACGAATGGAGAAATGTGATTCATAATCAGATTTCCAAAAATGAAGACTGTAAATATAAGTATTTTTAATTATAAATTTACATTTTTAGATAGTAATGTTTGTTTTGTAATGCAATGAAAACTGAAAAACAAGCCTCAATATGTCTTCTTTATTTCCAGCATCCACCACAAACATCGATTATAGATACTGTAGCATAAATCAATGAGATTGCAAAATAAAAATCGAAATGAAAAAATTTAGAACGAATTATTGTGATCTTTTTGCAGATGTACTATTCTAAGTAATTTTCCTGTTCTATATGTAATAATTTAATAAAGTTTCAAGATATTTTGTTACAAACTATACAATTGTTTAGAGAAAGATCACTGATTCTTGAATATGAAACAGAATTTCGATAATAGTATGGCTTTCACTTTGTAATAGATTAAAAATATTCTTTCAGATACTTCTGTACCAGAAAGATTTCTTTAAGTAAGAAAATTAAAGATAATGGATCCATCATCTTTATCTGAACCGCAAAAAAGTCCTCACTCTCTGAAAATGAAAATTGTAAAATTTGTACAATCTCCATTTTGGAAATTAGTCTCCCCTCTACTAATCACACTGAAATCTACTTTTAAATCTGTTCCTAAATTAGAGTCAATTTTAATTTGTAAAATATGTCCCCTTCATTCCAACATCCACTACAAACATCGATTGTAGATACTGTAGCATAAATCAATGAGCTTGCAAAATAAAAATCGGAATGAAAAAATTCAGGAACAATTATAGTGAACTCTTTGAAGATATAGTATCCTGAGTAATTTTGCCATTCTATATGTAATAATTTGATAAGATTGTAAGATATTCTGTTACAAACTCTACAATTGTTTGGAGAAAGGTCATTGATTCTTGAATGAATATGAAACAGAATTTCGATAATAGTATGGCTTTCACTTAGTAATAGATTAAAAATATTCTTTCACATATTTCAGTACCAGAAAGATTTCTTTCAGTGAGAAAATTAAAGATACTTGATTCATTATCTTTATCTAAACCGCAAAAAAGTCCTGACTCTCTGAAAATGAAAATTGTAAAATTTGTACAATCTTCATTTTGGAAATTAGTCTCCCCTCTACAAATTACACTAAAATCTACTTGTACTTTTTCCTAAATTAGAGTCAATTTTAATTTGTACAATATGTCCCCTTAATTCCAACATCCACTACAAACATCAAATCCAAACACTGTACCAAAAATCAGAAGGGGTAAAGCTTTTAGTGGTAGAAGACAAATGGACCCGTATGTACCGGAAATCGCATATCCAGTATCAAATCAAATTTACCCTTCTTATCCCTGACAGGCCGAGGTCCGGTCGTCGATTCTGGCACTATGAACACAATCCCCAATGTTTCACGCACTGACACGAGCAAACACGATGAAATAACTCTTCGGCCGTTTTTGCGAGAAGGCAGTAAAAAATTGTACAAAAATTCTACGTCATTGTTAATTTTCAACCCCCCCTTTTAGCGAGAGCCCCGAAGACGTCAATCCGTCGGTTCGCCCCCGGAGTACTATCGGCTAGCACGACTTTCCGTAGGTTTTGGTTCTCTTTCGATGAGACACCACCCTCCCCTCGCAACCCCTACCATTTGCGACCATCCCTTGCCCGGCACATTCTACTATTGCCATCCCTCTACGGCTCGGCCACCTTAAGCCACCCTTCCCGGTTTGCCCGACGTCGCCACGAGATTGCGCCACCGGAAGTAAGGGTGGATCGATCGACATGACGTCACTGGGAGCCAACACGCAGGCTTCAAAGTCGAGCCAAGAGCCCAAAACACTAAAGATAAAACACCCAGGATCGTAGCAAAAGAGGGAGAGGGATAAGAATTCAGTTCTTTGGGTCACCCGGTATTAGGGTGAGTATAGATGGAAAATTTCCTCATATAAAGTGACCCCTTTTTGCTTGGGGTTCTCTACCTAATTGGATGAAATTTCTTGCTTTTGCGTCGCGGCATTTAATGACACCTGTTGGCAAAAATGTCGGATTGTGAGGAAAAGGAAAAACAGTATTTAGATGCTAAAAGTGTATGGGAGGGTGGGCTAAAAATATCTTTTTTAGGTCTCACCCCCTAATCTTCTTTTATTTGACAGTCGAGGGCTCACCATGCTAAGAGGATTAACTATCCTAAATTGTGAAAAATTGATGACAAAAGAGCACCCCTAATAAGAAAAAAGACATTTTCTTTCATTGTCATTTTATTTGCAATAAGTTCACGAATTTTCCTTCAGCGTCTTCAAAATATGTTTATAACAAGTTAACCTTAAAAATGTGGAAAAAATTCCTGAGAAGGGTATTTTTTAGGATTTCGTAGCCCCGGGCAGAAACCCTTATGGTTTCGGTTGTGTGTTTGTCCGTCGTATAAAAAAAGGGTAGTGAGGGGAAATGAGGGAAAGTAAGAGGAAATTAGGACAAGTGAGTAGAGGGGATGATATGAAATGAGGGAAAGTTATGGAAATGAGTGGAAGTGAGGGGAAAAAGGGGCAGTAAGCTGAAATGTGGGGAAGTGAGGGGAGGCAGTGATGATAAGTGAGGAGGAGTGAGGGGTGGGATGATGATGGAAAGTGTGGAGAGGGAGGGGGGATTTTAACGACTTTATTAACGATTCAATATGCTACGAAACCCTTTTTTGTAGGCGCCTGAAGTCTACTTTTACTGATTGTTGATTTCAAAATATCAACTTTAAACATTTTTTGGCGCTGCTTTTTCATTTTTAAAATGAATTTCCATAAACGCAAGTTCTCGAAGCGAAACACCAGTTAACAATTTTTTCTTTCAATTTAGGGTGGTTTAAAGGCCTTGGAACACAGTTTAACATTTTTGCTCGAAATAGGGAAATTTTGCTTCAAAAAAAGAGGAAATTTTGTTTTCCATTCATTTTTATATTTTTTTCTTCATTTGAAGAACGAATGTATCGCTGGATTCTTTTTATCAAATATTTTTAGAAAATTTACAAAGTATTGAAGAAAAGTTAAAAAATACCATAAAAACATGCTCTCGAGATATTAAGTTTTTGAATACGGGTAGACAAAGTCTGATGTAAAAAAAATTTAGCCATTTACGAGAAACTCGACTAAGAATCAAAAAATTAAATGAAAATTGAAGTTCGCGATATCACAGCATGACATAAATTTTTTGCAAAAAAAATAAAAAAATAAATTATATTTTTTCAATAAATGATAATTTCAAGCAATATCAACGCCATCAGGTGGAAAAAAATTATTACTACGTTAAAATTTTAAAAAATATTTTATAAAAAAATGATATTTTGAAAAAAGCCTTTTACCACAATGTGTATTTGATTTGTTAAAAAAATTTCACGCAATAAACCTATTTTCGGTAAAAATGTTGATTATCTGGTTCTGTACTACCACCCTTCATTTATAATTTTGTGTTGAATTTTTTTTTTTTGTTAAAAGTTATGCACGCTCATTGCGGATCCTTTCAAATTTTTAATTTCTACATTTCTACATTTCTGCATTTATACATTTTTAGTTCATAGTTTCTATAATTTTTTTTTTTAATTAAAAAGCTTTAAATTTGTGTGTGTTTTTGTTTTAACTGGAGCCTTTTGAATCTGAAAGCTTTTGAATTATTTAATGGGTTCTGAATTTCGCTTTTCAATTCTTGAACTTTTTAGTTAGAAATATTTCAAATTTGCTAGTTTTTCAACTTGCAGATTTTTTAATTTCAGGAAAATTCATTCAGATTTAAAAGCTTTAATAATCATTCTCAAACTGGGAGTTTGAACTTTAAATAATTACTCGGTAATTAAATAGTTTCAAATTGAATTTTCCCCAAATTTTCTATTTTTTAGGTTGCGGATCCTGTCAAATTCAAAATTTAAGAATTTCTACATTTTTTCATTAATTAAAGAGCTTCAAATTTGTAAGTTTTTTTAAACTGGAGCCTTCAGAATCTGAGAGCTTTTGAATTATTATATGGTTTCTCAAATTTCGTTTTTCAATTTTTCAATTTTTTAATTGAAAAATTTCAAAATTTAAAATAGTTGAATCAAAGGCTCCCAAATTTGGTAGTTTTTCAGCCTTTGGATCCTCGAGAATGTCACCTTCAAAATGATTAAGAACGTTATTATTTCGTGGATATTATGCTTTATATTTATTGCAAAAGTTAAGTTCAAAGTTTCGAAACTGAAATATTTAGAGCTAACTCAGACAAAGAAATATTACTCAAGCTATCCTTCAAATATTATTGAAATTCATTTAAATTTAAAAGTTTTTAAATTTGAAGTTTTCTAAATTTAGTTAAAAGAATTATTTGGTGAAGATCTTTAAATTTGAATAGTTTCAAATTGAATTTCCTCTAAATTTCTTATTTTTTAAAGTTGCAAATTGCTCATATAATTGCACAAGTATAGACTGTGGCGCACATTTTTGAATATTATAGGTTACTATTTGAAAAATTAATTGCAGCTTCAAAGAAAAAAGGGGAAAAAGGGGTAAAGGGGAAAAATAGAGGAAAAAAGGGAATAGCCGACTGACTGTGATACCTTTGTAGTGTGGTAAAGTCATCGCTTCTAGTTACCGTAGTTATTACATAATGTGAAGAATATAATATCTAGGAGGATGGCTCCCAGCCGAGTATGAACGAGCCAAGCGCTGCTTAACTTCGGTGATCGAACGGAAAGCTTCAAACAATTTCATGTGTCCCAGCGGACATATAAATAAATCATTATAATTCTTAAAACTGAACAATTGAAATTCTTTTTTATTCTGATGCTTCTTTCGAAGAACTTAATTGAGATTGGCGGAATTTCTTAAAGACAAAACAGCGTAAGACTTACTCTTAAAAACCAGTTCAAATATTAATTTCGAAAAAAACTCAAGTTTTTTTTTCATTGAGAGATAGTCAAAAATATCATCATTAATTCTTCAATTGATTCTGAAGTTCAAGATATTAGATCTATTGCAATATGAAAATCAATTCGAGGGCGGTGTTCCAAAAGGTCATAAATGCCATTTTGGCGATTTTCAGGAGACAAAAAACGTTCTCAAAAATCAAATCTTCAATTTGGGAAAAAAACTTGCTTCCGAGATACATCAGTGCTGAATTGAAGCGTGAAAAGTTTGATTAAAAAAAGTCATCCAATTGAAAGAAAATGGTGGGGAATTTAGAGGATGATCTAAACTTTAATTTTCAATTAAAAGAAGCAAAAGCCATATAGGAAGAAATTTTGGATTTAAACGTTTTGATGCTTTCGCTTTTAGAGGCTTTTTGCATTTTTGTACTTACAAAATTAGAGACTTTTAAATTTGAATTCTTCTAAATAATTTGTGGAAAAAATATTAGGACGGAAAATAAAATAAAAAAAGAGCGAAAGCTCCTTCATGAATAGGGAAGATAATTGGAAACAATGAATATTTTAGAATAAAAAATCAATTAATTGCATTAATCATGGAAATGAATAATTAATCAGGGATAAATTTGGATAGATTGTTTCTACGGTCCTGCAAATAAGCGTGGGATCATTCACCCTGGAACTGGCTCCATCTGACACCCTTCTCTGTTATTAAACCGACAATGGCTTTCGATATTATCGACCCTTAAATTTTAAAATAAACAAAGTCAGATATAAAAAAAATAACTATAGAAAAACCTTTTAAATTCGATTAATTTTTTTATTTATTGTTTTTTATTGCAAATTACTTCATAATAAGAAAGAGGTAATTTTGTTCTTTCGACCTGCTTTAATG
This sequence comes from Melikaiella ostensackeni, assembly GCA_032362435.1. Lineage (NCBI taxonomy): Eukaryota > Metazoa > Arthropoda > Insecta > Hymenoptera > Cynipidae > Melikaiella > Melikaiella ostensackeni. The sequence goes on along the minus strand of JAUMHM010000088.1, from coordinate 474,750 downwards.
TTAATCATCTAAACATAATATTATTAAAAAAATGTGTTGAACAAACGCGTAAAATATGTCTTTTCATTTTGCTCAATACAAAATAAGCTTGCTGCAATACTAATTCATTCATGAAACGGAAATAATTTCGCATTTTTAAAGTGTTTCTGAATAATTTTCCAGAGAAAAAGTGTCGTCTGCTATGTCGTTGACAGCAGTGCGAAGAACAGGAAAGTATGAATGGAATCGGTCTGAGAATCAGGACACCAGATTTTAAAAAACTTGCTTTTATTTAATTTTGATTTAAAAAATAATTATACTTATCGCGGATGAATGAGAACATATTTTTTGTGACTGAGAATTTGGCACTTGACACCAGTAATAGAAAGATAAAATACTATTTATAAAGTTATTTACGAAGTTTACAAGTCATTTATAAATGCATAAATTTACTGAGTTTAGACAATTATTTATTGCTAACTTCAAAAGTCACTTTCGTTTATAAATAAATAAATGTACCAACCTTGTGAAATTATTCATTTATAAATACACAACTCTTTGTTCTTCGTGAATAAATAAATAAACCAAATTTGCGAAATTATTTATTTTCAAATTTACAAGTCCATTTCGTATAAATGAATAAATTCCCTAAGTTGTCAAATTATTTATTGCTAACTTCACAATTCACTTTCCTTTATAAATAAATAAAATTACCAACCTTGTGAAATTATTTATTTATAAATACAAAAGTCTTTGTTCTTCATGAATGAATAAATAAATTTACCTACTTTGCGAAATTATTCATTTCCAAATTTATAAGTCCATTTCTTATAAACAAATAAATTTCTCAAGTTGTCAAATTATTTATTGCTAACTTCACAAGTCACTTTCCTTTTATAAATAAATAAATAAATAAATAAAACCAATTTCGCGAAATTATTTATTTCCAAACTCACAAGCCTATTTCCTTTATAAATAAATAAACTTACCAACTTTGCGAAATTATTTATTTTCAAGTTCAGAAGTCTCTGTCCCTTATGAATAAATAAATAAATGAATTTACCATCCTAAATTCACAAGTCTCTTTCTTGTAAATGAATAAACACATGTTCTAAGTTCTCAAATTACTTATTTATAGATTCACAAGCCTATTTTCTTTATGAATAAATAAATTTACCAACTTCGCGAATTTATTTATTTCCAAATTCACAAGCCTATTTCCTTTATAAATAAATGAACTTATCAATAATTCGGAAATAAATAATTTTGCAAAGTTGGTAAATTAATTAATTAATTAATTTATAAGTTGCAGAAACTTGTTAATTTATAAATGAATAATGTCATAAGGTTGGTAAATTTATTTATTTATAAAAAGAAAGTGACTTGTGAAGTTAGCAATAAATAATTTGAAAACTTGGGAAATTTATTTCTTTATAAGAAATGGGCTTGTGAATTTGGAAATAAATAATTTTGCAAATTTGGTAAATTTATTCATTTATTCATTTATTAATAGAAACAAAGACTTGTGTATTAATAAATAAATAATTTCACGAGGTTGGTAACTTTATTTATTTATAAAGGAAAGTGAATTGTGAACTTAGTAAATAGCTTTATAAATAGTATTTTATTTTTCTATTTCTGCAAAAAATAATTTCAGGATGCATGTTTGTAACGAAAATTGTTAGTTTTTATTTATATATTCCGATAATTAGTTTTGAGAAAAGAGATAAATTACCGACCGCGATTCTCTGGGTAATCTGCGGTTTTATCATTTTAGTACAAAAAGTAGTCGCTACCGGCTCGTGAACGCGCTGCTAGATCGGTTTCTCTTGCTTCTTCATCTATCACCTTCCGTCGCGTAGTTCTCAAAAAATTTGCAAATATGTTTACTTCCGTTTCGCATTGAATCGCGAAATTCGCTTCATGAGTGTGAATTTTAGTTTGTGGAAGGATGTTATACAGAGCGTCTTTTTATTTAGTGTCGGTGTTGTGTTCGTAAAATATGACTAAAGTCAGGTGTGTTTGACACTCGCCATCTCTTTTTCGGGATTTGTCTGCTCGGTGTTGATTTCAACATTTCAAAAAAGGCATATTTTTTATCAAAATATTCACTTTCTCATAAAAAAACGCGATGTATTTTACGTTATATGGATTCCAGGATTTCATCAGACCCCGAATACTTGGTGAGTTTTGTCTATTTATCCTAAAATCTACTTCGGAAAATAAATATGGGGTCAGGGCCGTGTTCATAATTGGGGACAGCCAAAAAAATTTCCAAGTCCCTTTTATCCAACGCCCTTAACGGAAGAGAACCAAAGTCTATGGCTTAATGTCTTCCTTTGTCAAATTTGAAGAATTAACTTTTGAAAAATGTGAACTCTAACGAAGCCATCTTGTGCAAACACAAAAATTGCACAAGTCTAAAACGAGTACGTTGACAAAAATCAGTGTAAATGGCTCATTAGAGACAAAAATGTTACACATCTTAGGATAAACTTTCGCTGAATAGCACGTCAAACTTAACCGCGGAAAATTTAGCCTTTAACAAAACTTAACTTTAGTTTTTCCTGTGATACATCTAGTTTTTTTTCTTGGTTCTAGAAACCTAGATGAATGAAAAAAACGATTTAGTATATCGAAACGATAAAATCTGGCTTAAAGCTTCCTACCTACATGTATCGTCGTATTTCCAATCGCCTCTCTACTGATTTCATTTCTCAGTTATCAGTTTTTGGAGCCAAGGCGTCTAGACTCGAGACGTGCATCCGTTCGATAACACTATATATTCTCGTTTTTGCCAACGAGCACTATTATTCGAACAGTCTCACGTGCAGATCTATTCTGTAACCTTTTATACAAAAGCGATTTCACAAACTTCAAATTCCAAGGATTCGCTCCACAATGTGTATCGTCATGACAAAGGAACTTATCATTCTA
>JAUMHM010000088.1:453946-471824 GCA_032362435.1 Melikaiella ostensackeni | reverse complement strand
TCCTGTTATTGTTGAATGTTGAGCATTCCCGTCGAGATTCCTGTGGAATTTTTCACTCCCAAATCGTCAAAAAAGACACTATCTTCCCAAGTCTTATCAAGATAAATGAAATCAAACAAAACGACATTATCAAAATCAAATCATCGCTAGGTCAGGAAAAAAAAACGATTGAACGATTGCTTTAGTGAATCGCTTTCTTTTAAGAAAGCGGATTAGACGATCGTCTTCTGAATCGGAATGACGCGTTTGAATCGGACCTCAAAATTTAAATGAGTTCAATCTACCAACTCTGATTCAGACGTCTTGAATGAGAAGACTCCGATTGAACAGAATTTTTTTCATTCTTTTCCGATTTTTTTGAATCGGATCAAAACTGTTGAGGTTATGCACCCATATTTCAACCAAAATTTAAAAATTGTAAATCAATGAGCGAGTGAAACAAATTATATAGTATACCAGAGTGCCAGATTCTGTTATGCATATCCATTTTGAATAAATATAAGACAGATCCGTGAAACAAATGTTTAATAAATAAATAAAATGTTAAATTTGAAATCTTATTGAATCGGTAGCTATCGAAAATGGCCAATTAAGGTTGCTGATTCGCTAAGGCTTCAGAACGATGCAATTTTTCTAATCGGTTCTGTGTTTCTGGAAAGGACAGTATTTTCTGACGCTGAAAATGTCTCGATTTTGTGATTATGATTTGTTATTCGAAAAAAGAAAAAAAAATTCAAATCGGTGTCTTTTGAAAGAGTGTCTTCTTTTGAGTTATCAAATTTAAAGATTCATATAATTTTACCAATGGGCTGAAACGATATTGTTGAATTATTTTTCGGTACAGTTTTTCGAAGCAACAAAAAATAAAAAATTAAAAGAAACTTGTTGAAGTGCAAAATACAATTTTTGAAAATTTTTTACAACTTTTTACATATGTTTCGCAAAAATGATGGGCAAATGCGCTATTAATCGAAAATTTTAAAATTAGGCGATGAAAATGAAATCATACGTTTTGATCTGACATTAAATGCAAGATTGCAAGATTGCATGGGATTGCAAAAGATTGTGTGGAATTTTAAAGGATTGCATGTGATTGTGAAGAACTTCCTAAACTTTGTAAGGATTTTAAAGGATTTCATAGGGTTTAAAACATTTTCATTTCATTTTTAATGATTCCAAGGGACTTCATAAAGTTCAAAAGGATTTTTATTGGAATTCGAGGGATTTCAATAGATATTAATTATTTCTAAACATTTTATAATATTTCTATAAGTTTCGAAGAATTTTACAAGAATTAAGAGATTTTTTAGGTTTCCAAAGGTTTGAGAAGAGATATGAAAATATTCCAGGAAATTTCACAGGATTTACAAAATTCCATGTGGTTTTAAAGAATTACCTTGAATTTCGGAAGATTTGGAAGGATTTCATATAGGATTTATAAGATTTTACAATATTTTAACAGGTTTAAAGGGAAGGATTTCATAGGACTTAAAATATTTCAAGGGATTTCAAGGAATATCATTACGTTTGATGTAATTATACGGGATTGTATAATATGCTAATGGATTTCAAAGAATTAATTCACAAGAATTAAAGAATTTTGCAGGATATCAAAGATTTAAAGAGATTTATAAATATTTCAAAGTATTTCCAAAGATTCTAAGGAATTTTCGAAAGATTAAAAATATTTTAAGGGATGCCAAAAGATTTAAAAGAACTTTAAATATCTTGAGGTAGTTAAAAATATTCCGAAGAGTTTTCAATATATTTCAATAATTTGAAGGAATTTAAAGGGATTTCAAAAGATTTGTAATATTTAAGGGTATTTTCAAAGATTCCAAGGATTTTTTAGGAGCTTGAAACAATTTCAAGGAATTTCAAAACATTTTAAATGATTTAAAATATTTTAGGGTATTTTAAAATGGCCCAAGGAATTTTCAGTATATTTCAATAACATGAAGGAATTTCGAGGGATTAAATTTTTTTTAAAAGATTTTCGGGTACTTTTGAAGATTCCAAGGAATTTTCAAGAGGTTTAGACATTTCGAGGGATTTCAAAGAATTTGAAATATTTTATTATACATTAGAAATATTCTAAGGAATTTTCAATAGATTTCAATGATTTCAAGGGATTTCAAAAGATTTTGAGGATTTAAGTGTATTTTTAAAGATTCCAAAGAATTTTTAAGAGCTTTAAACAATGTTAAGGGATCTCAAAAGATTTCAAAGGATTAAAAATATTTTAGGATATTGAAAAATACTCCGAAAAATTTTTAAGAGCTTTACAAAAATTCAAGCAACTTTAAAAGATTTCAAAGGATTTTGGATATTTTACGGTATTTCAAAAGATTCGAAGGAATTTCCAAGAGCTTTAAAATATTTCAAAGGATTTCAAAAGATTTCAAAGGATTTGTAAATTTGTTGCGCATTTTAAAAGATTTCCGAGGATTTTGATGATCTTAAGGAATAATAAATGTTCTCAAGGTACTTTAATCAATTTTCCAGAATCTCAGAAAATATCGGATTTCAAAGAATTTCACAGGGTGGAATTTTATGAGACTTCAACAGAATCTGAAGATTTGAAGTGAATAAGTGATTTCATAATATTTCAAGGGCTATCAAGGAATTATATGAGATTTAAAAAATTTTAATATGATTTTAAAGATTCAAGTTCAAGGTCATGTAATACTTACCTGATTTCTACCTTATCGACATTTGTTTCGCAACAACTCACGTCCACACGAATTGAGATATCAAGTTGAAAATCTGAGAAATTATATAAAAGGTACTAAGGAACGTTTGTATGGTCCCAAAATTATAAAAATTCGAAAAAAACTTTCCAAAAATTTTACGAAACTAAATTTTTTTGTAGTTTCAGGAATTTAGGACCATAGGAATGTACAGTGGTGCCTTTTAATTAATTTCCCAAACTTCCAATTCGATGTCCCAGTTGTGTGGGCTTAAGTTGTTACGAAAAAAATATCGGTGAAGTAGGAATCGGGTAAGTATCACATGGCCTTGAAGGATTTTTATTTTATTTTTATTTTAATGGCCGCTGCGAGTGGCCCTCAATATTTTTCGGCTCATAGATGATTATTTGCACCGATTTAACCCCACGCCCAGTCCGCCCCTGCGCATGGGATTGTAAAGGATTGCATGGGATTGTATCAAGATTGTACGAGATTACAAGGAATTTTAAAAGATCGCAAGGAATTGCATCGAGGTTGTATGAGATTGTATGAGATTCCACGGAATTTGCATAAAATTACAAGCAGTGCATCGGATTGCACGAAATTTTATAGAGATCGCTTGAGATTTTATAGAGTTTGCATGGGAATACAAGGGATTGTGAAGGATTACATGGAATTGCATGAAATTCCACTATATTTGCATAAGATGGCAAGCAGTGCATGGGATTGCACGAAATTTTAAACAGATCGCTCAAGATTTTATATTATGTCGAGATTGCATCAAGATAGCATGGGATTACAAGGGATTATAAAGGATTGCATGGGATTGCTTGCAAATATTGCATAAGATTGCAGAGAGAGTGTTATACCTGATTTCTCAGCATTATGCGATTATGCGCTTCGCACAGAGGTCTTTAGCCATCGCAAAAATGAATTTTCAAAATATATCCTAGATTACGATAATCGATATTTCTTAAAATAGTTTCGACGGATGAATTGATTCCAGTGTAAGAAGTTCCTGGAGAAATTGGACCCTACAAGCCACAGAGGGCTCAAGTCAAGGATCCATCTGATTGTCCTAAGCCAAACGAGATTTAAGGATGCCTGAGGCAGAATGCTTTTTCGCGGTTGTTAATGGGTTTCCACCCTCTATGATGCGTAATCGTTCAAATATGCCTGGCCTTGTCTTCATTGTGTGCTCGCGTATTATGCAAGGGCTCTTGGAAGAAGCGGAGGGCGACAAGAAAGGGGATGAGGGGGAGTCGAGGGGTTAGAAAAGAGGGCCGAGCAAGCGAGTATATTGAATTTCCGAAAAGCGCGTCGGGTTTCAAGCGGATGATACGCGGCTTGCTTACTCCGATCGAGTTAGGAACCAGGGGAAAGGGAAAAAGGGGACTTTTCAAGCTCAGCGAAAACCGGCGAAAACAACGCTTCCAGGCTTTACACCATTGAATGATGTCGAATATCAAGGCTAGGGGGATGGACCACTGCGGTAAGAGAAGCTGCTTTCGGCCAAAGAAGAAAGGAAGAGGAGAGAAAGCTAATCCAATCCGGATCTAACCAGGATTATCTTGCATGACCCACTCCGAGATCTTTCTACTTCCTTTCTTCTCTCAGTGAATTCTTTCATATCTATTATCCCCTACTTTCAAATCCTTCTTACAAGGAGAGGTCGCGAGGTGCGGGACGCCGATTCGACTGTGGCTTTATAGGATGAAAGTTCATCAAAATCCATTGGATACGTATTTTTTCTTTCGTTCCAATGGGCCTTAGTTTCCGAGATATCGAAGTTCAAGTATTTACGTTTGAGCCCTCGACTCGCCACTGTCGAGGCGTGGACCACTCCACTCGCCACTGTCGAGGCGTGGACCGCTCGACTCGCCACTTTCGATCGCGGACCGAGCTCAAAAGCGTAAATACTCAAACATCGATATCTCGGAAACTAAGGCCCATTAGATCGAAAGAAAAAATACGTATCTAATAGATTTTGATGTACTTTCACCCTGCAAATTTTTCGTCGAATCAGCGTCCCGCATTTCGCGACCTCACCTTGTTAGATCAAAAAGAAGATAGACTGCTTTTAATTGAAGATTTCATTTAGGTTCTTCTATTTGGTTTATTTAAAGATGATTTCTAAGGTTTCGGAACTCACGAATCTAAATGGGTTTTATCAAATATAATGTCTCAGCCATTTTTTCGCTGCACTGGTTTATCATATCGAATATTCTAACTTGACAATTCCACAAGGTAGTAACTAGATTAATTATACAAAAACGAATGGAAAAAAATCAGTAGCTCTTCTTGGCTGAAGTAAGACATCACGTACTTCTAAGTTAATTAAGCGTCTCCAACGAAGCTTTAGGTAATACGAACGAATTAATCCAACAGGCCATCACGAACGAAGTCCTGACAGGTTTGATTAATTGGACGCGCGCATACGACGTGAGTCTACACCCTACATACGCGGAGGAATCAGTCTCGCAAATTTCGTCTAATTAAAGACCGCTTGCTTGCGTACCAGAGCGACATCCTACATTTCGCATTTGGAACGCTAATCCCAAGGGTTACTCCCCGAGAATCCTGATCACTTCCCTTCTTTCCCTCGTGACACGTATGTCTCTCGCGTAAATGTTTCAACTCATATCCGGTATGTGGCTGCCGGATGAAATTCGAAATTAATCTTAATTTCCTAGTACAGAGATACGAGTGTAAGAAAATTAAGGAAGAAACCGGAGGTAAGGCGGAAAATTTAGGGAGATAAAAAAGAAGTAAAGAAGTTTATACACCCGTTAGTCTTTTGGCTGCTCTCAGTAAGAAAAAAGAGTAGTTCAGTTACTTGGTCTTATCGCGGTTGGGCGGAGCGAAAGTTTACGAGTTGTGAGTCACTTTCTTTTTTTAAAACTGGAAGAAACACCCAATAATAAAATTTCAGCGAAAAGGACTAATAGAATTGTACAAACTCTGTTCACTTGGTATTTAAAAAAGTGCAAATTGAGTACCTAAAGCTGTTTCCACCCTAAGAAAAACAAAAGTGATAAACTCTTTAGATGTTTCTTCTACTTCAGACGATCCTTCCAGAACTGCAAAAGCTTCACTCATTAAATATTGCAATAACCTGAGAACTGAGTTCCTAACAAAGCAAAGTTTCCCTATCTGCGAATTCAATAAATCCAGCTTCTATATCTCGAACCCTATTATTTTTATCTCAGATTCCTCACGCATAGGCAGTCAGTGATTACATCCAGGATACCTATTATCGACCCTCGTTGGGAGAACAAAGGGATTCGTTATTATCGGGATAATTCTCCGTCTCTATGGAATTATCTCCTTATAAACTACGTTTCATTGTAAACTTTCGTCCCACGTCAGACCATAAACTTCAAACGTTGAGCCTTCAGACTCCACTATTAAAGGACTCGTCACTCTTTATAAATTTTATCTAAATTCGTGCCAGCACGAATTTCCGAACTTGGGTCTCGCGTCGTGAACTATCAAACTCACCTCTCGTGATCGTGTCCGTAGGATGGATTTACCCTGCGGGCATAAACCGAAGCGCCACTCTCGGACATGTAGCCATCGCATAAATCGGAGATAGTCCTGCTGCTGACGTTCATTCCACCCCGAAGAACCTCTCCGTCACTGAGGTACCCCGAGGCGATGTCAATGTCCGCATAGTCATGCCCTACGTGATGATGTGACGAGGAATGGAGAATGGTGTACTGTCGAGTAGTGGTTCTGCTTGGCAGGGTCTGGAGACCTCGAGAACCTGGCGTGTAGCCTCGAAGAAGAGGCTGCATTGGCTTCACCGTCATCTCCGCCTCGTCGTCGGCAATCGAACCGCCGCAGGTCGAACTCTCTGATAAAACCTGTAGAAAGCCAAGATGTGTGATTAATTCTGATTTATCGATTGCAAGGTGGGAATATTTTTTTATGAATAGAGATTACTGATGTGATGGTGTCTGGACACCTACGTTCCATCAGATTCTTCAGTTTTAAAAACTTTTACCAAACGAGAATTACAAGTTTATTCTGTGTACGTAGGTATTAAGTAGCACGAATGATATCAAAATTCTGTGTTTCCTAAACCCAATATGAAGATATGACTATAATTTGACTACACTATTATTGAAATTGGCAAAATTAAGGAACGAATAGAAATTAGGTGTCCTAAATTATGAAGTACTTTAATACAGAAGAATCACTATGAAATTATCAAAGATCTTGAAACTTCCAGGAATAATTTTCAGAATTTGTTTGACATTTTTTTAAAAACAATCTTCTTATTTACGTGTTGAATTATTTCTTCAGTTTCATTTCTACTTTTAAAAAAGTAGCAGGTAAATTCGTACACTACCGATGTTTATAATTCAGGACACCTAATTTCTATTCGTTCCTTAATTTTCCCAATTTCAATCATTTTTATTTTAATAAAATAAAAATGATTGAAATTGGCAAAATTAAGGAACTCATTAAGGAATTAGGAATCAGGTGTCCTAAATTATAAAGATGGGTAGTATACGAATTGACCTGCTACTTTTTTTAAATAGAAATAAAATTAAAGAAATAATTCAACACGTAAATAAGAAGATTGTTTTAAAAGAAATTTCAAACAAATTCTGAAAAATATTCCTGAGAGTTTCAGGATCTTTGATAATTTCATACTGATTCTTTTGTTCTAAAATTTCCTTGAACAGAGTACTTGTTCTATTAAGTAGACAACAATACATTTATTATAAATAAAACTTTAGAATTTTTGCTTGAAATGAAGAAAAGTAAGTAAAGTAAAAAATTGAAAGAAGTAAAGTAAGGAGTAAAGTAAAATAAGTAAAGTGAAGTAAAAAAATTGTATATCCTTGCGCAAATATCAATACAAAAAATGTAGTCGATTTTTGCGATAAAAGGTAAAGCTTCAGATATCAAGAGAAAACTAAACTTCTGTTTGAAATGAAGGCAAATGTTAATTGGATTAAAATTTTTTATGTTTTTAAAAACAAAAACATTTTATGGTACTATGTAAAGGTATTACAACGCTAGACTTAATTAAAATATTTTTTTAATAATCAGGAAATAAATCTTCATTTGTTTAAACACTAGAAAGCTGATCAAATTGTGAGTTGGAAGAAGTTGCTTAATTAAATGGAGTTAATTGAATTGCTTTATTTGTATCAACTCACTTTAGAGCGGAAATTTGGCAGTATTTTCTAGAAATCAATTTGAAATTCATAAGACAATTTCTTAAAAACATTACAAAAAAAGATTGCAAACCAAATAAAAAAAACGAACAGCCTCAAAATTAAACACTTTCCTAGTACTTCCTAAAACCTTATTAAAAGAAAAGCAAAATTATTTTAATTGTAATATCAGGGTTGCTAGAAAATCCCAATTTTGAAATTCCCTGGATTTTCCCTGACCAATTTTTCATTTTTTCTGACCGTTATAAATTTTTCTTTCAGGCATAAAAACAACCTTACACCAAGGCAGGCTTCGAAGTGCTCTACGGAACTAAAAAAAAGTATCAAAAAAGTATCTTTCTGAAGAAAAAAGTATCCTCAAAAATAAAAAAGAAAGTATTAAAAAAGTAGCCTTTTTAGATCAGTCGAAAATTAGTTTTTTAAATAAGAAAGTAGTGTAAAAAATACTTTACTAAAAAAAGAACGTATTTAAAAGAGAAATTTCTTTCATACAGAGTTTAATTACAATTGGGATTTTGTCTTAAATCTCATAAATTCCCTACTAAGATTCCATTGGATGACTATTAATTTGCGAAAATATCATTTGCCAATGGCGACACTTTTTCTAAAAAATCGACTTTTTTCCAAATTATGTTTTATGGATTAAAATGTTTATTTTTTTTAATTCTCATGTAAAATTATGAAGATTCATCATTTTTGTACCAGAAAAGACGAGATTTCAACAAAATACATGAATTTTTAACCAAGCAGTTGAATTTTCAACTAAAAAAAGATCAATTTTCAGCCAAAGAGATGAATTTTCAAACAAAAAGATAAATTTTTAATAAAGGAGTTAACTTTCTAACAAGTAGTTGAATTTAGAATGAATTTTTAACAAAATGGTTCAACTTTTAAGTAAGTAGTTTAATTTTCGACCAGAAAAAATTTCAATTTAAAATAAAAAATAGTTGAATTCAATTAAAATAGATGAATTTTCAACAAAATAATTGAATCCTCAACCAAAAGCGATTAATTTTATACCAAACAATTGAAGTTTTAATAAAAAAAGATGATTAAAAGAAATTTCTATCAAAAGAGTTGGATTTTCAACCAAGAAAGATATTTCAGTCAAGTAGGAAAAACAATTTCAATCAAATTGTTGAAGTTTCAAGCCAAAAAGATTAATTTTCTACAAATCAGTTAAATTTTTAACCCGAGAATATCAACTTTCAACAAAAAAGTTAATTTTCAACCAAATGGCTTAATTTTCTACCAAAATAGTTGAATTTTCAACCAAGTAGTAGAATTTTTAATTAAAAAAGATGATCAGAAGAAATTTCTACCAACAGAAATCAAGTTTCAAACCAAAAAGACGAAATTCAACTAAAATGATGAATGTTCAACTATAAAAATGAATTATTAACTTTTGAAAATTCAAGAAAAAAACGGCGACCCGTTTTCGAAAAAATCAAATTTTTTCAAAATTTTCATTTTATGGATTGACATGTTTATGTATTAATTTCTCATGTAAAATTATGGTAATATAAAATTTTCAACACTTGTTATTGATATAAAATTCGCTTTTTATTGAATTTTCAACTCTTGAAAACCGAACAATTAAAAATTGAAGAAAATTAAATTTTAAACAATTGAATTTTTTGTCGTTAAAAATCGAAGAAAATTTAAAATTGAATTTTCAATAGTTGAATTTTGAATTTTCTTCTGTTTTCAACAGTTTAAAATGCAACTGTTGGAAATTTAATTACTGAAAATTCAATTTTCAATTTTCTTAAATTTTCAACAGTTAAATTTTATGTTAAAATCAAGTGTTCAAAATATTAAATTAACATAATTTTACATGAGAATTTAATAAATAAACATTTCAGTCCATAAAAATTTTTTTGAAGAAAGCTGATAAATGAGTGATAATTGTATATTAAGGAATTCATCGACTGTTTTATTTTGATTGATTTCCTTATTTTCTTTGGGTACAGTAGCTTTCTGAGTCACAACTTTCTTTCATTTTTTTATTTAAAAAAAAACAGAAATTTGCGAGTACGATCAATTTTTTATATCACTTTATTGAAAAAAGTAGCAAAAAAGTAGCTTCACATTGAAAAATATAACAAAAAAGTAAAAAAATGTGGAAATTCGAACGCTGCCTAGCAGATTAATAATTTTAATGCAAGAGGGTTTGTTTTTAAATTTATCTCAAACATTTTTAGTGACAACATTCATACAGAATTTTATAAACTCCAACTTCAGTTTTTTGAAAATTCTCTGACTCTTTCAAGTTTTCCCCGACATTCCCTGATTTTCCCTGACCAGTTTCAAATTCCCTGACTTCCCCTGACTTTCTGAAATTCCCTGACCTGTGTCAACCCTGAATATCCTTTCTGACAACTATCTTCATTAATTCACATTTCACCTCGTCTACAAATCTCTTCTAATTGCATATTATCGACAGGCAGCAAGAAGACTACCATCCAATTGATAAACTAATTACACCCTCCTATCATCTAATCAATCCGTCTACAAACTTCAGGAAGTGCAAAGTCCACGCGCGACTAAGCCATACATCCTTCAGGTAGTACAGATCCTCCCTCTGTCTGATTACATACGCTTCAGCGGCGTATAATTACAAGCAAGATCCGATCGCCTCTCAGTACATCCACTACTAGTCTACTAGTTGAACGATAAAATCACTGAGGACAGGGTAACTGAAGGGTTACTGACCTTCTCCATTTGTTCAAAGGTCGTGTCGATCTTCCTGTTGGGTATCGTCTTGATCTCACTCCCGCTCTCGCTACTGGGCCTGTAGATGACGCTGCTGTCGCTAGAATTGCTTTGTCCAGTACTGTTCGAATTACTATGCGAACTCTCAGACATCAGATCCGAGATGCTAGGCATCGGCGAGACCATCGCTACCGTGTTTGAGTCGAGTTTCCGGTGCAGCGTATCACTCTTGTGCTTCGTCGGAGTTGGGATATTTGGCACATTATTCTCCTTCGGTGGTTTCGACGTTCCCTTTACCAAAGCGGTAGGTTTCGGGATGCTAGACCCTGGACTAATTCCAGGTGCGACTATATTCGATCCTGGAGGACTATTCATAACATGCTTGCTCATGGGACTATTTGGAATTTGAATCTGAACAGATCCGAGCGTTTCCTCATTCTGCGGATGGGAAACTTTGTTTTCGGGATGACTTCCTTTATTTTGATCTACTGAATCCTTGAAACTGGATTCATTCTTCTCTATGATCAGATCCATACCCTGATGTTGGGATTGATGGGTCGGACTCTGCTTGCCTTTTGAGACTTCTTCACAAGCTTTCTCTTCAGATAAACTCTGATTAGCTTGATTCATCGTTAGTGTTTTATCGAAGGTCTCATCAGAATCTTTGATAATTTCATCGTGATCCTTCTGCATTAAAATATCCTTGTTTATCCCATTAGGTAGAGCTTTCATTGATTGTAGGTGTATTCTAGGATCAGATATCTTTGCAGGAAGTTCCATTTTCGGCCTCTGTAGAGACTTATCGGTTTTCGAACCTGGAAGGATCTTCGTTTCCTGTGGAACTTGTTTTAGAGATGGAAGGGAAGAATTGGATTTTTGAAGCTGGATCGACTGTTTTAAGAGGTCGAAGTTGGAACCTTTCTTCTCTCCACTGAGCTTCGCTCCGATGTTGGCAATTTTACTGGTAGTTTTAACATCCTCAGAGGTTGAATTGTAGGCTAGTTTCTCCGGCCCTTTCGTCCTACCTATTTTACTTTGAGCCTTGGCTTGCTCCTTTCGTGCAGCTTTTGGACTAATTTGCTTCGTCGGCTTGGCTTGGAGCTTGGATTTTAAGGCTTTTGTTTTCGGAGCTTCGACCTGAGCTTTACTCTGATCGCAGAGGGATGTGGAACTGTCAGAATGCTCGGAACGTGCAGACGAGAAACCGGAAGAACTTGAGGTGCGTTTTGACACACCGGAAGAGGTTTGTTTCGCTCGGTCTTGGTTTTTATCTTTGTTGTTGAAGAGCTTGAATTTATCCAGAACTGAGTTTTTGTTTTGTTGAACTGGAGCTGCTGGTGTAGCATATGGTGAAGGTTGTGGGGCTCGCAGACCAATCGGACGACCCACGGTCGATGCTCGAGGACTGAAAATAAAATATTTATTAGTAAAAAATACTTTTTTTAATTCAAAGAAAGTTTAGGGGTCTTAGACTATAGGAAATTATTTGAGGAGAAGATAGACTTGCAGCAGAAGATACGAAAATTGAAAGTGAAAGGTAATTTGGGTACAGAGAAAAACCCGGAGCAGGAGGAGACATAAGAGGGATTGATGGTAGAGGGGGAGATGGCAGAGAAAGAAGGAAAGAGACAAGAAGAAGAGGTGGAGTCAAGAGACTATGTCGAGGATAAGAAGAAAGAGCAGGGGGAAGAAAACGGGAGACATGCTCCTATAATGTTATCGGATGAAAGGTAAGTGAATTGCAGCAGGAGATACGGGAATTGAGATTGGAATGGAATGGAAATTTGAGTACAGAGGAAGTCCGAGAGCAGGAGGAGAGAAAAGAGGATCGGACAGGTGAGGCGGAGATAGCAGAGAAGGAGGAGAAGACATAAGAAGAAGAGGCGAAGAATGGAAAAGATGAGAAGTCAAGAGACATGGTCGAGGATAACGAGGAGAGAGAGCAGGAGAACCAAACGTGGAGAAATACTCCTAGAAGACTGTCGGACGATGAGTGGAGGGAGGAGAGAAGGCGAAGAGTGGAGCAGGAAAATGAGATAGTGGTGTTGAATGACATTAGGAGACGATAATGTGGACTAAGCCCTAATAGCACGGGACGTTCCTGGAACGTTCCAGACTTAACGTTATTGTTATTTTTAACAACAAATATCTCATAAACCGTAGGAGGTAGGTAAAAATGGATGACATTTTTGAGTTTTGAGTGATGCGTATACTGCAATAAAATACGATATCCATACAGTCGCCTCTATTTACCTTGCCGCGGTTGGGACCGTAGGGGAATAATTTTCGTGGAAGCGATGTTCCCCCACCCTCGAGCTTGACCGGTGCTCGATGTGATTTGTTTCGTTCTCTGTTTACGTTGCCACGTGCATCAGCGCGCACAACGCAGTGAAACAAAACACCTATCATTATCTTCGCGTTCAATTTTTGGCAGTTTTCAATTACATACGTTCAAAGATCCTGTGCTATACCTCATTAACAAAGCATATAATGACATTTTGCACTTTAAAATTACGTTAAAAGATCTAAAACATTGACGGCAACGTAAATAGAGAGAGAAATAATTCTCGGACGCCGAGCTATCGCGGTCGTGGTGGGGGGAGAGCTCGAGCGGGAATAAAGGGGAGCGGTAAAGTAAAAAGAGGCAAGGTAAATAGAGGCGACTGTTTTATAAACTGACAACCATTTTTACCTATCTCTCACAGTTTACGCAATATTTGTTATTAATAATAACGATAACGGTCCCAGTGGGACGCTCCTGGAACGTTCCCAAGGGGCGGACATTTTACATGTTCCTGAAACGTGCCTAGAACGTTCCGCTGAAGTGTTCCAAAGGTGCTCGCGGAACATTTCAGGAACAATCCTGGAAAGCTTCGGGCTATTAGGGAATGATAATGTTAAAATTGAAGATAACATCGAATGCAGAAGGATGGAAATGGAAATAAGGTACGGTATTACCGAAAATGGGTTCAAGGAGAAGCAAAGAAGAGGTAATGAGAAGAAGGAAAGGCCTGGAAGAGGAAGGAATAAGTGTGTGACAGGAGTGAGCGGAGTGAGCAGTCAGAGACAGAGAGAAGGAGAGATGTTAGACAAAGGTGTGTGGCGCATGTAGTGGGAGAAGGAACTTTGGTGGTATGGAAGGGGGGGGCGAGGCAGTCTGACTCGCGTCCTTGGCCTAAGATAATCCCAGTCTGGGGAAGTGAGGAAGGGTGAGCGAGATGGCTTGAGGTGAAGAGAAAAAGAGGAGGTCAATGGAACGAGAGATTGACGAAGGAGGCAGCAATAAAAAAGGAAGGGGACGATAGTGACTGTAAATGTAAAGTGAAAAATTGTTAGTGTCTTGTCAAAATTTGTGAAGTAGAGGTAAGGAAAATAGAGCGTGTGAAGGGGATTCAAGTAAAACAAATGTTAGAGAAGGAAAGAAAGAAGAGATGGTAAAAGTGTGCGAGGGAGAGCAGGATGATAAGAAAGATAAGAAAAAGGAGACGGTAAAGATAAGAGGGGGTGCAGGGTGAGTGATGTGAAGAATAGTGTGATCTACGGAGGTGGAGAAAAAGAAAAGAGGGCGGGAAGTTGTATGGTGGTACGAAGAAAAGGAAGAATAAGAAAGAGACGATAAGTATAAAGTAGTAAATGCTTAGTTTCTCTTCGAAGGATGTAAATTAGAGGTAAGGGGGTCAAGTGAAACAAATATAAAAGTATGAAAGAAGGAGAAAGAGGTTGTAAAAATGTGGGAGGGTGAATTAGGCGCAGAAGGGAAGATAATTAATGAATAATAATTAATGTTGATGATGGAAAGGGAAGTAGAGGGTTTGTACATTTTGTAAATTTTGTAGAAGAATTTTTGTAGGCCATTAGGATGAAGAATGAAGGCATTCATACATACAAGAGATTACTAAACTAAATTAAAGAACGATCTTTCTCGGGACAAACAACAAGGAATAACACTCTAGAACCTTCGGAAGTTGAAATTGCTTTCTCAAATTGCTGCCAAAATTATTTGAATCGTTTATAACTGAAACTTCTAAATTTTAAATTGAGAAAAGTTTCCGGTAATTTATTGACGAATTGTAAAATATTTATTTCAAATCGTATACCAAAGCAAATTTGTTTTCTCTGATGATAAATTTTCATTTAGAAGCCGGGAACAATTTGGGAGTCAGGTGCCTCCGAGCCTCAGAGGCAATTTGTAAGGTGGCTTGAAGAATTTATAAGTTTACAAGGGACCGAGGACAGACAATGAGTCTCAGTTACAACTCTAAACAAATATTGTCCTTACCTCGGGGTAGTGGCGGTAGGCTGTCTGTTGGTGGAATTTTGACTCCTCGGCTGTGGAATAAAGGAAAGACTCCCTTGGGAAGGTTGTTGTTGACTTGGACTTGTACTTCTGGAACTGCTAGCACTGCCAATACCGTTTCCGTGCTTCAATCCTCCTGCAACAACCAAGAATTTAACTTACTCAATGTAACTTTGGTGCATTTGGTGTCGACGAGAGAAGCATCGTTTGCTCATAAAGTAGGCTGGGTGAGTGTACTGACTTTATGGAGAAAAGAGAACGCGAGAGAGGCTTATACATTGTAGCAAAAGTACCCAGACCAAAGGTTATATGCAAAAGAGAGTTCAGAGAGTTCAAGAATATTCTACCAATCTGTCTACAGTGTTTAAGGTTTAAAATTAAATAAAAATTTTTATCGATTTTTTAATTTATTGTATCCCTAGGATTTTTCTAATAAATTTTTAGCTTCTATTTCTTTCTTTTAAGAGTTTAGGTTCATCTTAATTTTTGGAACTATCAATTCCTTTCGAGCAATTTCAGGGAAACTAAGGGACTTATTTGAAGAAAAGGCGATTTTTTACAGTGGAAAAAAACTGTCACTAAATGCAAGTCTTTTATAAGAAAACTCAAAATATATTAATAAATAAAATAAAATTTAGCGCGTGGGAACTGATTCTGTTCATTATTAAAAAGAAGATCAATGAAATAATTTTCTTTGTAAATTCAACTCTAGAAGTATAGAAATGCTCATATATAACTAATAGCGAAATCATTTTTTGAATTGTAATCTCTAATAAAATTGATGTATGCGCTGGTTCTTCAAGTTCATAGGTTTCTATTAATGATAATTCTTGAAAAATTAATCGAAAATTCAAAAAAAGGGGAAAGGAGATAACATCCTGAAAGAAGGGATTATAGGGGATTTTGGGAATAATAGGGAGAAAAAAGAAGAAATAGGGGACTGAATGTGATCCCTGATTCGGTGAATTTCAAGGTGTTCAAATTTATATCCGTAATAAATCGATTTTGCAATTTTTTCCAGATTCCAAAAAATAATTAGCTTTAATTACATTAAGAGATCAAATCCAAAAGATCAGAAATTTATATTTCTTTAATACTGAATGTTATTATATGAAATTTGCTAGTTTTAAATGCCCAAATTTGCATACTTTCACATAGTTATTTTGAATCCCCCTTTACAATTTTACATTTTTAGGACAGTAAATTACCAATTTCTTAAAGATTTAAATACTCAAAAATTGCATTTGTCCAATCAATAATGAATAGTATTCATCGAAATTGAAAGTCATGTTGCCCTCGATTCCTGCTAAAAACTGGAATTAGTTTGTTTGTTTAAATAAGAATTTTTAATAAACTAAATACCCATAACTTTATTACAGACTAGCTACTGCAAGGCGTGGTTTAGTATGTTAATTAATAAAAACAACCGCTCTTGTGAAACGAAAATTTAATTTACACAAATACACCTCACAATGATCCGTTTTCGACTCATCAGTAAGAAAATCACTCACAAACTGACTAACTCCCCCGCATTCTCATCCCTCGTTATCCCCTCCTTCGTATTGGGTCCTATGCCCTCTTCGACCTATCGATCTCTCGAAATACCAATTCGTCTAAATATGAACCCAAACTTATTTGTATAAATGAAAATGAAAATTGCCACAATGGATGAGAAAATTTTTTTTTTTTGATGTCTTCTTGAAGGTGTTTAATCAAAAGCGCTTTCAATGGTTAAACTTTGAAGTTTGTACAAATGGAAATTTAAGAAGTTGAAGATTAAACAATTTCTAATTGTAAGCATATAAAAGAAATTCAATTTGAACACTTTCGTAGTTGACGAATTTCCAATTTTAAACGTACAAGATGAAACGATAAAAATAATAATATTGAAAAATGAGCTATTTTAAAATTAGACTCGTTGAAAATTCAACAAATTTTCGAATAGAAATGTTTAAAATTAAAAAAATTAATTTACAAGTGTTGAAAAACGAAGAAAATTTGACTGGATTAAAAAGGCTATATTGGTGATTGCAAAAAAAGTTGTCCACTTGAAGTCTCAGTTATTTTCAAGTTTTCCTTTGAATAATAAATTTATTCTAAAAGTACCTCAGTAAAGTACTTATATCAAAGCACAATTAAGTAAAGTTTCGAAATTTTAGACGACTTCGTTCAGAAATTAAAAAAAAAGTACGCAAAATGTCTTGTCACGCACGTTTCCCAAACTACAAATTTAAAATGAAAAATTGCTGAACAATATAACCACCATCTTTTAAATGTTTGAGATTCACATATATCACTTATATTGAGTTGAAAAAATTAGAATCAAGAGTAGAGTTCAATATTTTAGAGTTAAGAATTTCAAAAATCACTTCAAAGTCTGTCCCTCGTCTGGTCACGCTAGATGATATTTTAGGATAATACTCGAATATAATTTTTCAAACTATTTATCATTATAATGTGGGATGAAATTGTTAATTTTAAATTTACAAAGATTTCAGTATAGTTAAAAATCGATTTGTCAACGTTGATTCCAAATCACAGTGAATAATGATCACTATTTTCGTTTAATATTTTTTATAAAATGTCCGGTAACGCTCCATGTTAATTTATCATACTATAAGAGGATATTTTTAAACGCTGAAGTCAAAATCAAATAAATCGTATTAATGGTTATTTATTCCGTATTTTAAATATTTTTATCTGTTCTGCATATATTTTTAAGAGATTTTTGAAACTTTTCTTGGTTTATCATAGTCGCAAGTCATGTCATGCGACCTTTAACAACGTGTAAAATTCATATCCATCACAAATACATTCCTTGATCTCTTAGTTTTATATTTTCATACTCTTTTGGGACACCCTTAATATACCTGTATATATATATGTGGCCACCCATCTCACGCTTGTGAGACGTGGCCATAGGTGTGTTTTACCGCGGTTCTGCTGGAGGCTAATGTCATTTCTATGGCATTTGCTTCCAGTAG
>JAUMHM010000088.1:404559-425103 GCA_032362435.1 Melikaiella ostensackeni | reverse complement strand
TTCAGAGATTATATATGCGGCCCTGAGTGTTTACTCACTCGTCGCGTTAAATCCGGTTGAAACTAGATTTTTAATAGGCTCCTAATATTGGCCAACCAGACCCGAGGCTTGCCACGAATTGCGAGATGATTGTACTTTTGTACGTGTCGGATTCAGATATTACATCTGCGGCCTTAAGTGTTTATTCACTCGTCGCGTTAAATCCGGTTGAAACTAGACTTTTAATAGCCTCCGAATAGTGGCCAATCAGACCCGAGGCTGGCCACGAATGGCGCAATGAGTATACGTTTGTACGTGCTGGGTTCAGAGATTATATATGCGGCCCTGAGTGTTTACTCACTGGTCGCGTTAAATCCGGTTGAAACTAGATTTTTAATAGCCTCCGAATAGTGGCCAACCAGTTTCGAGGTTGGCCACGAATGGTGCAATGAGCCTACTTTTGTACGTGCTGGGGTCAGAGATTATATATACGCGGCCCTGAGTGTTTTCTCACTCGTCGCGTTGAATCCGGTTGAAACTAGATTTCTAATAGGCTCCTTATAGTGGCCAACCAGACCCGAGGCTCGCCACGAATGACGAGATGTCTTTTGTACGTGCCGGGTTCAAAGATTATATACGCGGCCCTGAGTGTTTACTCACTCGTCGCGTTAAATCCGGTTGAAACTAGATTTTTAATAGGCTCCTAATATTGACCAACCAGACCCGAGGCTCACCACGAATGGCGCAATGAGCGCACTTTTGTACGTGCTGGGTTCAGAGATTATATATGCGGCCCTGAGTGTTTACTCACTCGTCGCGTTGAATCCGTTGAAACTAGATTTTTAATAGCCTCCAAATAGTGGCCAACCCAGGCTCGAAGCTCGCCACGAATTGCAAGATGATTGTAGTTTTGTACGTGTCGGATTCAGAGATTATATCTGCGGCCTTAAGTGGTTACTCACTCGTCGCGTTAAATCCGGTTGAAACTAGATTTTTAATAGCCTCCGAATAGTGGCCAACCAGACCCAAGGCTCGCCACGAATGGCGAGATGAGTGTCTTTCGTACGTGCCGGGTTCAAAGATTATATACGCGGCCTTGAGTGTTTACTCACTCGTCGCGTTAAATCCGGTTGAAACTAGATTTTTAATAGCCCACGAATAGTGGGCAACCGGACCCGAGGCTGGCCACGAATTGCGAGATCAATGTATTCAAATGTTTAAATATTCGATTCAGAGCAACTTGAATTAATAAATCCCATTTCTCTTTTCTCCCCTCAATAATTTTTCATTAAAGAAAAAATGACCCTAATGAAAGAAATACTGACACACCCAAGAGGCGAATCCTTTTATCGAAAGTGGCCTTTTCCTCTTAAATATCGAAAACACTTGATTTGTGAGTGGTTCCGTGTGGAAATAAATTTTGCTTTGCTTTTATGCTCTTCTTACGAGGTACCAAATGACGCGTGAACCACCGGAAGAGCCTCTTCAATAATTTCGTACGTGGACGTCTTTCGTATCTTCAGGGAGTTTATGCACGTGTGCCTGTCAATTCGAATTAACAGAAGTTAGACATGCAAGGGTGGATGGTGGATGGACAAAGCGTTGTTCCCCGAGGTTTGGCAGGCTTCCCGAGCCAAAGCTGAAGCTGCAATCGCGGGGTGGCTGAGTCACGACTGCCCCTGATCACTGTCTCTGTTTTCTTTTTTTTTCATTTTCAATACACTCATTCCCTTTCTCATTCCCTCCTCTCCAAGGGCCATCTCTGTCTCCTGCTTTTACACTCCCGCACTGGCTCGATTGAATATTTGTAGATCGTTGGGTGGATATACGCATTCAAATCCCTGTGTGTGCTCCCTAAGCTCTTCTATCTCGTTATAACAAGCGTCTTCGGGGGATACCATCTGACATCGGACCAAGAGCAAACAATGGTGAATAATTCGTGAGCCATCGAAAAATTATGGGATTGAGTGGAATCGAATTCTAGAAGACCTGCTGCTGGTTAAGGATGATTTTTTTAGAGGATGAAAGAAGAATTTGGTGAGCCCACTAATTTCGAGGGTAGAACACTAGGGTGGTCCAAAAAAACTTCTTACTAGAGGGTAACGGCTCCCCCCTCCAATTTGTAAGTTTCTCGATGCTAGAAATTCCATTTTTTTATGTCGGTCAATATTAACAAGCGCCTTTGAAAATCACATGGGAATTTAAAAGGAAAGAGCTTGGTTTACGAAAAAATGGGAAAAACTACTTGTTATCAATTTTTTATAAATTAAGTTTCAGTCACTTCTTAAGAAATATTTAAGGGATCATTTCCATTCAATAGCTTTGAATTTTAAATCCCTCCCCCCCCCCAACTCCTTTGTGTTGTATCCGGAAAATGCCCAAAAAATTCAAAATAGCAGTTTTACGTAAAATTCATTCTACAGGCGCAGGGTGTCTACCCGATGGATAATTTTAAATTCCCGGTCATTTCCCTCGGTTTTCTCCCGGTTAATTTGTCAAAAGAGTTCGAAATATTTGAATAATTTCAAACGAATTTTAAAGATTTCAAGAGATTTCTAAACATTTTCAAAGATTGAAAGATTTCTGATTTGGAGCAGAGAATTTTGAAAATGGATTTTTTTAAGACTCCCTTCTTCTAAATCAAAATTAAAATTATTTTCCGAGATTCCCGTTCCATGTCAAATAATAACTCTTCCAGAAAATTCCTGTTCCGGTGTCTAAATTATAATTTTTTATGGAAACTTCCTATTACAAATCATAATTAAATTTATTTCCAAAAAGTCCCTGTTCCAAGTCAGAATTACTTTATTTCCAACATTTTCTATTATAATTCAGAAATATAGTAACTAACTTTTTTCTAAAATTTGGAAGAGAGAAGTTTCAAATTCAGGGACGTTGCAAATAATGGCAAATTTTTTTCAAAAAAAAAAAGAATTTTTGAATTCACACCAATTCTGATTTGGAACAAGGAATTTTCAAAATCTGGCGAATTCTGACTTGAAACAGGGATTGTTTTTGTAAACTTTCTTTTTATAAATCAGAATAAAAATCTTTTTAAAGATTCCCGTTCCACGTTATAAATTCTCTGTTCCAACACGAATTATAATTTTTTACGGAAACTACCTGTCCTAAAGTAAAAATTACCATTCTTAACGAAATGTCCTGTTCTTAAGTGAAACTAAAAAGAAAATTATAATTCATTACGGAAATTCTCAGTTCTATCTCAGAATTATCATTCTTTTAGAGAATTCCCTATCCTAAAGCCAAAATTCTATTTTTTTGCGGATATTGCCCTTCGCATAAATTCAGTGACTCAAACTCAAAATTATAATTCTTTACTAAAATTCCCTGTTTCATAGTAAAAATTATAATTCTTCACGAAAATTCCCTGTCCTAAACTGAAAAAAAGTATTTCTTTGCTGAAATTCCATGTCGTAACTTAGAATTATAAATCTTATAGAAAAGCCCCGGTCACTGCATCCAATTCCCGATTTTTTTCCGATAAACAAAATTCCCGGTCATTTCGCATTTTTTCAAAATAAATTACTTGTATTCGACAAGTGACAAGCCTTTAAGTACTTGTTAACTATTTTGAAATTATTTAAGCCATTACTATTTATTAAACAAATTTTATTTTCCCTGTAAATCATGAAAGATTAGTATTTCCTGGAATTAATGACACTCTTAATGAATGTTAAAAATAATATTTTTATAGGATATTTTGCAATTGTTAAAATAATTTCCATTTGCTTATATTTTTCTTCCTAATGAATTATGAAAAGTTAGTATTTTCTGGAATTAATGACACACTTAATGAATGTTAGGAGTAATATTTTTTGTTTAAGACGTTTTGCAATTGTTTAAACAATGAATAATCATATATTTTGTTACCCTTCTTCTTTACCCAATTTGACTGTCTCATGATTCCCACGAGAAAAAAGAAACGATTCATAATTTATTGAAAAAAATACTTTAAACCAGGGCGGCCGCAAAAGTTCATTTTTAAAATTCCCTGACTTTTCCCTGACTTTCTCCTAACCAATTTTTCACTTTACTTGACCGTAAATAATTGAAAACTAGAATTCTAATCTGGTAACATTTTTAATATAGAAACTTTTATGAATGGAATACAAAAAAATTAATTTAAATTTATAAATTTTTAATTAATTATTCTTGACAGTTATTTGAAGTGCTTCTTACAGAAATTCTCTGATTTTTGGAATTTTTTCTTCAAAATCCCGGACTTTTCGCTGACTTTCCCAGACCAACAAAATTCCCTAGCTTTTCCCTGATTTCCAGGTTTTCTCTGATCTGCGGTCACTCTGGTTTAAACAAATAATAGTTGTTTAAAATACTGAGGTTTAAATTCTGAAAGAATAAAATATTTAATAATAAGCGGCATAGTGTAAGAGATTTTTAAAAAAACTATAATTTTCTCCACCTTTTCCATGAAAAGCCAGGAGTCAATGCTTATCAATTGTTTCAACAATTTAAAAATGTTTCAAACAATAAATATTACTCCTAACATTCATTAAGTATGTGATTAATTCCAGAAAATACTAACTTTTCACGATTTTGTGGGGACAAAAACTAATTTAAACAAATACAACTTTCCTATACAAATTTCTAGTAATTTTTAATGATTTTGAAGGAGAAAAATTCAGCTCTTTTTCCCTTTTATATATCTCACCCAAGACTTTAAATTAGTAATTCTTTAAGCTTTTTTAAACGAATTTTAAAATGAAGAATCTTTCAAGATTTCGGAATAATATTGAGAAGACTTTAAAGAAATATCAGTTTGGGGAAGATATAAAGATTTTTATTTGAAGAAGTTTGACATGCTTTACTTTACAGAAAAGTATATTTTCTTCTTCTATATGCATATTCAGTCATGAGAACTTTTGGATTAATTTTCCTGTAGAATCTCAAAATATCTATATTGTCTAAAAATTTTATGGTACATTTTAGGAAGCACTCTTCAAAAAATCTATTTTTTCAGAAAATGTTAGGAGCTCTAAGATATTTCAAATACCATAAAACTGGGTAAAGTCGCTCACTAATAAATTCGCACCAAATAAATTCTGAAATAAAATTTGACAGCTGGACTAATTAAAACAATCAAAAATCTTTTACTTTGTTATCCTATGAAATTTGATATTAAGTATTGAAATATAAAATTGAGGGGTAAATCACCTTTACCCTGCTTGAGCGACTTTACCCCGTTTTACGGTATTTCAAAAGTGAAAATTCAGTTTAAATTATCAAAATTGAATTTAAAACTTTTAACCCTCAAATCTTTGAATTGAATTTGTAAAATCATAGAAAATATCAACTTGGTGAAATGAATTTTCTTACCTCCTTGTCGAAAGGAGTTCAAAACAGTCGTAAACGGTAACTTACCTGGAACAGAAAAGGAAACAATAAATTAAAATACATGAAATCGCTTAATAAGTTCTGCAAAAGAAAATAGAATCCAAGACTGTTTTTTAACTTCCTATTTTTGTCAATCTTCTCTATCCTTGAAAACACGAAATCCAAAGTTTTATTACAATCTGTCGAGTATTTTGTGTTTATTGTAACTGTCGCGTCATCATCTCAGTGATTTTGTGAACAATGGAAAAAAAACGAATTTCGTGTTCTCATTAAACATTATTATTTGAGAGACAAAACGGCTAAAGAAGCTAAAGAAAAGTTTGATAAGTATTATGGTACACCTGCTCCTTCGTTGAAAACCGTTTATTTTTGGATAAACGAATTTGAACGTGGCTGAACCACAACTGAAGATGAAGCGCGCTCCGGACAAAGCAGCAGTCAAAACAGTGGGTACTGCCTGGTAAAACTGCACCAAAAAAGGCGAAGGCTGTTTTGTCAGCTGGGAGGGTGATGGCCACAGCATTTTTGAATTCCCGAGAAATTATCCTCATTGATTACTTGGAGAAGGATGAAAACACAACAGGAACGTACTATATATCATTATTGGACCATTTGGAAGCCCAACTTAAAAAACAACGGCCACGATTGGCGCACAAGAAAGTGCTGTTTCATCACCTCAACGCACCGGCTCACACCGCTGAAATCGCAATGGCAAAAATACACGAAATGGGCTTCAAATTGATTCCTCTCCAGACTTGGCTCCGTGCGACTTCTTTCTGTTCCCAAACTTGAAGAGATGGCTGGCTGGCAAGAGATTATACTCAAATGAACAGGTCATTGCCGAAACGAACGCCTATTTTGAGGAGTTGAGAGCCAATTACTATAAAAAAGGCATCAAGCTTCTAGAACCTCGTAGGAATGAGTGTATCGAGTTGGAACGGAACTATGGTGAAGAATAAATGCGAATTTTCTCAAAAAAATGTTGTTCTATTACTCAGGCCCGGGACATTTCAAACGACCTAGTGTTTCAAAAAAGACATAAAATTTTGTATTATTTAGTACACCCGTTTATTTTTGTCTATTCTTTTAATAAACCCTGGAGTTGTTTCACCAAAAGAGATTATGTCTTGGTCTATTTAATGGAATTAATTTTCCTCTCACTATTTTAGTACCAGCCTCATGTTACTCGAGCTCTCTCCTCGAGTGAACAAAGGATCTGGCTGGATGCATGCCGACAGCAACAATTTTATTTTTTTCTTGTATACAACATATACACGCAAGTGATATTGTCGTACGAATAAACTCCAAAGCTTTCCTGTGTCGGATATCAAAGGCGAGCAATGCAACGTGAAAGCAAAATTTTTCCAAAGGAGACAGGAGAGATGTCTGCATTCTAATGGAGCGGATGAGAATAAGTGCTTCGAAGAAATAAAATACTATGAAGAAGTCTTTGTAACTTCATTTTATTTTACAACGAAAAATGATATAAAACGAGGAGTGAGCGGCCATAAATGCATAAGTCCATTTTTCGTTTTTTGAGAAATTTAGGCAAATTTTGCATCTCAGAAACAACTTTATGAAATATAAAAAACGCTAATGTGCACAAAAACAATGTTAATTATTTTCGAGCACATTAGCGTTTTTGAAATTTCATACTGTTGATTCCGAGATGGAAAATTTGCATAAATTTCTCGAAAAACGAAAAATGGACTTATGCATTTATGGCCGCTTGCTCCTCGAATATGCTGATAGAGACTATTATCATCAAAAATCCACTTTAAAATTTTACGGATATAAAAATCAGATTATTTTTATTTCAAAGGAATTATTATCAAGGTTCTAGTTATAATGCAATTTTTAAATCTTATATCACAACATTTTTGTTTTATAATACGCAATCAGAAATCCGACACCCAGTATTTCTCGAGCAAAGTCTAATCTTTGCGAATGCATTTTGCTTATAATGAAGCTAAAGAAATAAGATAGAGTCTGTAAAGTAAAAATTAAAAAAAAATTAAACTTAGTTTGCTTTAAATTCAGCAAAATTGGTCTGAATTTAAGACATCATTAGCTGAATTTCAGAAGTGACACAGTAAATCCTGAGATATCAAAAGTCGCGATGTTTTTTTTTTGCAAACAAACGGAAAGGGGGCGCATCCACAAATTGCGTAAGGTGTTTTTCTGCAATTTTCAAACTCCTCACCCCCATGTAAGATACCGTAAGACTTGCTTTGACCCCCACCCCACCGCCAAAAATTTGACTAAGATTTTATAAGCTTAGGGAACTTGGAAAGTAAAAACTTATTTATTTATTGGTCCTAACTTACTTATTTATTGAAGTATAAACTTAGGGAACTTAGGAACATACATATAAATTTTGTTAATTAAATAAACGTAGAACCTTAACGAAATTTGTTTCAGGAAATAAAATTTCTAGTTTTCTAACATAATATTTTAAAAGTATTACGAATTAACTTTGAAGTTTATTTAAACTATTATTCTTTAGTCTATGAATTATCAAAATTCCTATTTATTTATCGCAGGTTTCACAGACTTTCGCCTATTACCCTCTACGCCCCTTTTTCTCGTTTTCAACATAAATGCAAACTGAATTAATCTGTTTCTGTTGAGAATTCAACCATTTTGTTGAAAATTCGTCCTTTTTGGTTGAATTTAACTTTTTTATTCAAAATTAAAATAGATTTTAGTTGAAATATCCACTACTACGTTTTTCATTTAGAATTCATCTATTTTGTTCGAAAATTTAACCACTTGATTGAACGTTGAACTACTTTGTTAAAAATTAATTTTTTTGGTCGAAGATTCATCATTTTACTTAAAAGTTTATTTCTTTGGTTGAAAATTTTACTATTTTATTGAAAATTCTTTTTTTTTGTTCAATTTCTATTCGAAAGTTCTGTTTTTTATCTGTTTTTTAGTTATGGATTCAACTATTTTGTTGAAAATTAGTCTTTTTGGATTGAATTCTACTGCTTTAGATTTAAATTTAAAAAATTTTTTGGTTGAATTATCGACTGTTACATTTTTCGTTGATAATTAATCTTTTTTGGATGAAAATTTAAGTACTTGATTGAAAGTGGAACAACTTTGTTAAAAATTCAATTTTATTAGAGATCCACTTATTTGGTTGAAAATACAAATATTTGGTAAAAAATGCATGTATTTTGTTGAAAACTTGTCTTTTTGGTAGAAAATTAATTTTTTTTTTGGTAAAAATGCAACTGTTTGGTTGAAAATTATTTTCTTTTAGTTGAGGATTCATCTATCTTTCTGCCTTTTTTGGTTGAATTCAATTATTTTAGATTTAAAATTGAAATCTTTTTTTGGTTGAAAATTCAACTACTTGACTGAAAATGGAATTATTTTTTCAAAAAATCATTTTTTTGGTTGAGGATTTATCATCTGAGTTAAAAATTCATCTTTTCGGTCGGAAATGTAACTATTTTATAGAAAGCTGATTTTTTTTTGTTTAAAAATTAATTTTTAACTGAAAATTCAATTATTACATCATTATTTAATTATTTACAAACTGATGAAAGCGCAATGTTCATTTTTAAGACATCTTATACTTCCCAAAAGCAGTCAAAAATTATATTTTTTATGAAAAAGAAAATAATGAAAATACACTAGAGCCATTTAATATGAGGACGCCCATTTTTAGTATTTAAAAGTTGTTAATCTTAGATTGTTGATTTTATAAATTCTGAGTTGAAATTTTTTCTCTTAAATAAGTTGAAACATATCTAAATCTGAATAAAATTATGGTAGGATGAAAACATATTCAATAGCATCAAACAATTTTTTTTTCGAAATCTTGGTATAAAGTTTGATCATTTATCATCTTTTTTCAGTTAGTTTTAGAAATGCAGCACTATTTTTTATTGGTCTTTCCGAAAGGGTTACTGATTCTTTGATAATTTTGCTGAGGAGTTCTAATTTTCTCGTGGGTGAGTCTATTGTCGAAATAACTGGTCGTAAAGGAAAATCTGCTTTATCAGCTTTAACTAGGCCATAAGCCAAAGATAATTCAGTATGAATTGTGTCAATATCGCATCTTTCAACATTATTTCTTAAACATTTTTGAATCCCTAATCTCTCTAGAATTTTAAATGTACCTTTTTGAAGCATTCTTGTAGGATCATTTGGAATAACTGTAAAACTATCTTTATCATTCAAAATATGCATCATTCTTTGATTATAAACGTTTTTTAATGTCGCAACCGTAGTACTCCCTTTATTAGCCTTAGTAATGAGTAATTCGGGACGACATTTAAAAAAAAATTTTGTTTAAAAAAATCCTTCATCTAATTATTTTTCTAATAACATAGGCCAACAATGAATTTGGTGGAGAGTCCTACGAAGCTGTTTCTGAAGGGATTTGACGTGCTGAATCCAAATCTGTTGCCCAAATTGCTGCATCAGCTCTCGTTCTCGAGATATTCCAACCTGAAAGTGCAAAAAATGCCGTTTTTGCCTTTTTTGAAGTGGAATAACTCGAAAATGAAAAGTGATGAATGAATTTAAGTGACAAATTTGAATATTGCGTTAAAAAACCTATGAAAATCACTTTTGAAAACGCTGAAATTTTGATTTTCTTGAAACAAGTATGAAATAAGGTTTTATCGATTATAATTAAAATAGAACAATGCACAATTTGGCACGACAAAAATTTATATCTAGAAATTTTTGTGTATCAGCTAAGGTTATGGATAATATATATATATTATTACGATAAAATGGCAGAAGTTGTTTTTCTTATTTACATAAATAGCATTTAATTACCTCATGCTACACAATGAAAGCTCCGATTCTTTGAATGCCTTGAATGTTACGTACTAGGGCAATCGCGCAAAAGGTTCCAACAATAATCTGCCATCATGTGGGTATCCCATCTGCCTTGATATCTGACTTCCATGACTTTGATGTCCTGATGGAATCTTTCTCCTTGTTCTGTACTTAAGTATCCATGATTGTGTGAAATGTGGGCCAAGTGGCTGTGAAGGTAGTGGACTTTTATACTCATGTTGCACCCCAACTGTTCGAATTGTATCAGCATACGATTTACTAATTTTGCGTAATCAATTGACATGTGATTACCGCAGTAGTTTTGAGCGACTTTAACAAACGAAGTCCAGGCAGATAGCTCAATTTTTTTTATGGAATGTATAAAATTTGAGTCTTTTATGAGAAGCCTTATCTGAGAACCGTCGAAAATACCGCCTTTTAATTTTACTGCACTTAGACCTGGAAATTTATGTGTCAAGTGATCGATGCAGGAACCCTGTTTGTCTGAAGCTTTCACAAACTGTTTCAACAGTCTTGTTTAATATGTAATGGTAGTAGGATAATTTTGTCTCTGGAAACTAATGGTTCATTTATTACATTCTTCTGCCCAATAACCATGGTATCTCTTGAAGGCCAACCTTTTTTAGCCAGTGCTCATTTTTAGCTCTACCGACCCAAAGACACAAAAAACAAGGATATTTTGTATAGCCACTTTGCTGTCCTAGCAAAAAATTAACCATTTCTAGGTCCATGTAAATCATCCATTGATGCTCCCGATTTTTGATCTTCTCCAATACAATACTCTTCCAAATTAGTGGAATGAGCAATTGGAATTAAAGCTAGTTTATTGCCATTATGCAAAAGCACATACTTTGAACTCCTCTTTTTGGAACTGTATATAAAAAAACACCATTTAGTTGGCTGGTATTCTATTAGACCCATTTTTTTCAAAAGGCTGGCAACGTCAGTGCAGAATACCAGCTGGTTCTCTGAAGAGAAAAAGGGGAGCAGACCTGCCTCTCTTGTACGATAAAATGTTTTTTTTGTTTCTGGAGAAAGCATATTTTTTTCTTTTAATCTGAATGCTAATACCTCAGAAGATTCCTTTGAAAGGTTCAGGTCTCTAATAAGGTCCATTTGCTCCGATATTTGGTTTCCAAAATATTAATGATATGCTTCTTTTACAGTCTTTGATATTTCATTCCTGTACTGTTTGATAGTGTATTCACCACAAATGTAGCAAAATTCATCTGGATTATTAATACAACGTCTTCTGGAGGTAGCCATAATTTTGAACTGAATGCACAAAAGTAAAACAAAAGAACAGCCAAAAAAAAAAATGAAGCTACAAATCATTAAATTCATATTTGTTCCAAAGAAATCGCAATTTCAGCACTTCACTTGAGTAGGGTTTTAAAGACTATCCCGTGACGAAATTAATGTGTAAAAAGTTATTTCAATAGTTTTTCTAACGCGAAATTCAAATTTATTTATGGAGCAATTTGCGCAACAGATTTGGATTCAAAACGTCAAATTCCTTCGGGAACAGCTTTGTAGAGCTCAGCACCAAACCAAATGTTGAAATTTGAAGGCCTGTGTAAGCTTTGTGGAACTCCATTATTCAAAACATCGTTTGATAAACCCATAAATTTTGCTCTAAATTCTTCTATTTTGTTATCTAGTAATTTTGAAATAGGTTTAATGGCAAGGTTTATAGGAGCGCGTGATTCAGTATCATGTCTTAGCATAACCGCTGACCACTGTTACGTTTTACAACTTGCGGCATGCTGTGTGTAATTTTTCCGTTACCTCAGGGAGACGCCAACGGTAAATCTGCCCTGCCTACTGTACTGCAAGACCAGTCGCTAAAAGCAACGGCCATACTACTTTCTTCTTAGCTAATCTCAAATTTTATGGCGCATAATGCAAAAACTTTCCTGAAAAATTTTAAACTCCCGAAGACAAGAAAAGGGACGATAACGGTATACCAAATCCCTTTTTCATCGCGGCACTATGTACCGATTATTCTCAGTAATTTGAAAATCATAGAGATCATGATCATCCTGTGGAAAAAAAGTTTTTCTTGGGTTTAACAGAATTCTTTTCTCGTAATAATAACTAAAAATTAGTAAAAGTAGGCAGCATGCGCAAACAAAAAAGGATTTTGTAGCCTATTTAATATAGTACTAAACATGTTCAACAAATCCCAACTCCCATTGCTTATACCACATTTTAAAAATGATCATAGGTAAAGGAAATTATAATAGTTTTTATAGGTTTTTTTTATATGTTTCTTTTAGAGACCTTTCAGTTAGCTAATTCTTGAATTCACTTTTTTCATTGACATCACTGTTCTTCTAAAATTAAAAAAAAAAGTAGAGAAAGAAAGTGATGGGGAATTTCTTACATTTAGTTATTTAGAGGCGTTCCTATCTTCCCCTACCATCCCCTCACTTCCCCAGCCCCCACACCCACTCCTCCGCCTCATCCATTCCCATCCCCTCACTGCCCCTTCATCACATTCGCCCCTCTAACAATTTCCCCTCACCGTCACCTCCTCAAAATCTCTTTATCTTATCTCGTCCCCTCCCTTCACTCCTTCGCTTCAGAACCCCTCCACCCACTTCCCCCAGACGCCCCGCACCCCTCCTACACCCTCGCCCCTCCACTCCCGGGAAAAAAGCACGGCGAACGAACAACCGACCGAAACCTATGTGTGCATGAAATTCGATGTGTCGTTCTCATAGTAGGCTTTCGTACTATATTCAAATTTAACCTTCCTTTTTTGCCGACATGTCAGGTTTTTGAGACTTTTTTTGATCAACATTTATTTGAAAAATCAAAAATTGCACTAAAAGTGGATGTGGATTTTTTTTGGCTCGAAAAACGATACATGATTTCTATACATTTTTCATAGCTGAATCCAACAGGCGCCTTATTTTCTGGATATTTTGGACGGTTCTCAAAATAATCGCAAAAAGATACCTCAAAAAGCGTTAAAAAAATTTGTTTTTCTAAAAAAGATATAAACAGCCCATCCAAACATTGCGGGGACATTTTCTCCGTTTTCTAATGTATTTAAGTAAATTTAAGAGAATTTTATAGTAGAATCTATGGAATTAAGAGGAATTGAAGCGAAGTCAAGGGATTCAAAGCGGATGCAAAAGAACAGAAAACGGTTCAAAATAATTTAAGAGCATTCAAGGAAATTTAAGGGAATTCGACAGAATTCAAGGGATTTTAGTAAATTCAATGGAATTCAGAGAATTTCAAACGAATTCAAATGATTCGAAGCGGATCCGAAAGAACAGAAAAATAAATCAAAATATTCCATTAGCATTCAAGAGATTTCAAGGGAATTCAACGTAAGTTAAAAAAATTCTAGTGAACTGAATGGAATTAAGAAGAATTCAAGCAGTTTCAGTGGAATTAAAACGAATTCAATCAAATTCAAGCGAATTCATGGGAACTTGGTTAAAGATTTATAATTTTTTAACATTAATTTTGTCGAGAATTCACCTTTTTCAGTCGACAAATCAATCAGTCAACATCAAACGTGTCTTGAACATTTGTTGAATTCTTTGATTTATGTAAGACTTTAGTTCAAGTTAAGGTTTGTTTGAAATCTTCAAAGTAGAATTAAACGAATATTTACTTGTGTGAAGTTCAGTAAATTTAAGCTAATCTAATCGCATACAAGAGAATAGAAAATGATTCAGAATTATTTAAGAGCATTCAAGGGAATTCAAAGGAATTCGACGGAATTTTGGACAATTTTAGTAAATTCAATGAAATTAAGAGAATTTAAAGCGAATGCAAGGGATTCAAAGCGGATTCAAAAGATTAAAAAATGAATCAGATTGATTTAAAAGCATTCAAGAGACTTCAAGGGAATTCGTCGTGAGCTAAGATAATTCTAGTGAATTGCATGGAATTAAAAGAACTTCAAGCAATTTAAATGGAGTTGAAATGAATTTAAAGGAGTTCAATCGAATTCGAGTAAATTTTTGTAGATTTCAGCGAATTTAAGCGAATTCATGGGAATTCTAGTATATTTGTGTAAAGTTCAGTAACTCTAAAAGAATTCAAGCAGATACAAGAGAACAGAAAGTGATGCGGAATAATTCAAAAGCACTCAAGGGCATTCAAAGGAACTCGATGGAATTTAAGAGAATTTTAGTAAATTCAATGGAATTAAGAAAATTTGAAACGAATTCAAGGGATTCAAAGCGGATTCAAAAGAACAGAAAATCATTCAAAATAGTTTATGAGCATTCGAGAAAATTTGCAGGAATGCGATGTAATTTAAGAGAATTCTAGTAAATTGAACGGAATTAAGAGGAAGCTACTTCAGTGGAATTCAATTGAATTCAAGTGAATTTCTGTAGATTTCAGAGAATTCAAGAGAATTCAAGCGAACTGCTTGAAATTCCAGTTTCTGTGTAAAGTTTAGTGAATTTAAAAGAATTCAAGAGAATAGAAACTGATTCGGAATAATTTAAGAGCATTCAAGGGAATTCAAATGAATTCGACAGAATTTTGGGCAAATTTACTGAATTCAAAGAGATTAAGAGGATTTTTTATGAATTCAAGGGATTCAAAGCGGATTCAAAGGAACAGAAAATGATTCAAAATAATTTAAGTTCATTCAAGAGATTTCAAGTTAATCTGATGTGATTTAAGAGAATTCTAGTGAATTGAACAGAATTAAGAGCAATTCAAGCAACTTCAGTTGAATTCAAACGAATTCAAAGGAATTCAATTCAATTCAAGTAAATTTCTGTAGATTACAGAGAAGTCAAGAGAATTTAAGCGAATTTATGGGAATTCCAGTTTTTATGTAAAGTTCAGTGACTTTAAGCGAATTCAGGCGGATTAAAAAAAAACAGAAAATAATTCGGAATAATTTAATAGCATTCAAGGAAAGTCAATGGATTTCAACCGAATTTAAGTACAATAATTCGCCTTGAATATGCATAAATTGTAAAATTTATTGTTAAACTTTGCAGAAACGGATGGTTTTTGTGGCATGTATCTCGTGAATAGTCACTGCTGGAACTGTAAGCTTTTCAAGAGTTTTTATGCATTAAAAACGAAAAAAGTTTTCCTATTTGATTAATGAAAAGTAAATGTTAATAGATGAGCACATTTTTCTAAAAGAAGAAACCTTTTATTACGTTTTTAGGGTTTCGTACCCCGGGCAGAAGCCCTTATAGAAGGCCTGTCCAGAGAGGAGAAATTCCAGGAACTTTTCTCGAAACTGCTCAATTGACAGGTGTGAGTTTTCCACCTCCACTCTTTAGTTTCCATTCTATTTCACGATGGTGACCACCGCCCGAGGTCTCTCGAGCTGAGCAGAGAGAAGTGGTGGTGAAAAAGTAACATGTGGCTTTTGAGCAAATTTCTCCTCTCCGGACAGGCCTGCATTATAGTTTAGGTCGGGTGTCCGTCCGTCGTACTCTTTTCCCGGGAGGGGAAGTTTGAGGGAGGGAGAAAGTCAGAGTATGGTAGAGCAGGTAGAAGAAGCGGGAGATCGAGAGGAAGTGAAGGAGAGAGGGGAAGTGGGGGATTAAAGGGAAGTGTGGCAGGGTGAGTGAGGGTGGGAGGGAAAGGAATGGGGTGGGAGGGAGAGTGGTAGGAAAACAGGGGAAGTGAGGAGAGGGGAGTAGAGTAGAAGAGTGGTGATGGAAAATGAGGTTACGGGAAGTGAGATGAGGGGGTGGTAAGTGAAGGGGCGTGGGGGTGAGGAGGGGAAGTGAGGTGATGATAGGAAAATATAGGATCAGATCGGATAGAAGAGGAGAAGAGTGAGAAGGGGAGGCGGGGAGATTTGAACTACTTAATTAACAACTTAATAGGCTACTAAATCATTTTCGTAGGCGCATTCCGCCTATTTTGACTAATTTTGCAAATAGTTTTTTGCGATCATCTTGAGAACCATTAAAGCTATCGAGAAAATAAGGTACTTTTTGTCGCACCAAAAATCCACATCCACTTATAATGCGATTTATGATTTTTGAAAAAAATTCTCACCTAAAAAATGTCAAAAACCAGATGTGTAGGCAAAAAATGGTTGGATTGAATTCAACTCAAAAAACTACTGCGGAAACGACACATAGGTCACATTTTGTAAACCTGCGTTATAAATTAATATAAGTTTAATATTTTGTTCAAATAATTTCGTATCTTCCATATTTGCTTGATTATTTATTCGATTTTCATCTGTTCACCAGGTAACCCATTAAGAAAAATATCTTTGAGGATTTTTCAGTTACCAAAATTTTACTTATACTGATAAAAAGTCTTTCTCAAAAGAAAGGTATTTATGCATGCTCATTCAAGTGCGAATTCGCTCCTGACAGGTTGCTGCATGCACTCGAATTATCGTCCTTCTTACACTTCTGACGTGACTCACCCTGATAGGTTGCCTTATGCCAGGCGCACTACAATTGCACTTTTTTAATTTTCAAACAAAATAGAAACAGTTTTACTAAGAAATAGTTTCGAGAGAAGAAAGAGAATATCATTTAGAATACGTATGCCAAAAATTAGATCAAAATATTCAACAGTTTGGCCATGAAATTGTCCCCCATATGACCGGAGTCAAATAAATGCCCTTAATGCGAAAACTGCGGGTTGATTTATCGGTTTTGTAAGAAGGGCGATAATTAGAGTGCATGCAGCAACCTGCCACGAGCAAATTCGCACATAAACGAGCATGCACAAATACCGTTAGGCTCTTCGATAGAAAATAATGAACTCGCAACCCCAACGAAACTTATTTTCTCGAAATCGCATTGATTCCTCGATTTCGCCGGGTGGAGTCTGCGGATGATTCCCATGGCATTTAGCGGAGAGCAAAGCAGGGCAAAGCCCCTCAAAAATCAATCTTTTCTTTCTGATGCCTTCACGCGAGAGCAGGTTTACGTCGAGAGAAATCATAACAAACCCGATCCCGGAGCCACATGATCGAGCGGGAATTTTAGGAGAACGGAGTTAACGTCAACGACAGCTGCTGGTCCCCATAAACGCAATAAATGAGAGCACTTTCGTGCTTTTCTCAGAGCTCATCTATCTCTCTCTATTTTCTTTCACTCCGCGATCACTTGCTCCCTCAGGGGTTGCAGCCTTTCTTGTTTCTTTTGGCGCTATAGAAAATACTTAGTTGCGTGGACGTCTACTTCGAAGTTCAAGCACCCTAGCTGGTCCCTGTTCAGGTGGAATGTTGATTTAGATTTTTATGAAATGCTTTTTTAACTTATTGATATAGAGATTTTAAATTGAGACATGCTGGTTCAAGAAGAGTCTACCCTTAAAATTCAATTTTTAATGTGTAAACATCTTAGACATCGATATGGAGAGTTAGGCCTGAGCCAAAGCGTTGAATGATTTGGGTAACGAAAAAGTGTCATTTTAAGTTCTCTTTTCTATGACGTGGCGTATGCGCAGTGTCGACCTTTCCGGGCAACAGTGAAAAAAGTAGACCGACGCAGTGAAAAAGTGACGCACAGTGAAAAAAGGAATAAAGTGCGAACTACTGAACAAACCCTGTGACCTGCTTCAGTAAGTGAAGGTGAACTCACAACTATTGCGTTATATCTAATTCCCCCACTCCTGACCTTCCTGACCAAACATTGCTACCAACTTACTGTTACGGCCCTATTATTGCCATGGTTTTAATAATTGCCATTGTTATTGTTGCGTCAATCGACAACAAATCGACTCCTTTCTAAACGAAAAACAGGTAAAAAACTAGCACTTTTTAAACAAATGATAGAAAAAGTATCGTGTCCTACATGTCGAAAAAGCGACGATTTAAAACTCGTGTGAACTTCACACTCGTCTTGAATCTCTCGCTTTTTCAACTTGTATCACAATGTACTATTAATGCTACGAGTTTGGAAGTATACATTTTTAAAGATTGGAAATCTCGCAATTTTAGTTTTGAATTCTTGTACTGTAGTTTTAAAAGTTACCAATTTATAATATGCATTTTTGCGGTTTTTGGCCTTAGGCATACGACGACTCTAATTCTTAAACTTCATGCAGAGAAGCTCTGATAACTATTATTTTGGAACTTCATACAGAGGAGATCTGATCATTTGATATCATGATAAAAAAATATTTTAAAACAAATTTCGTGTAAAACGAAAAATAAGTTCCGAAAATTTCACTGCAAGCTGGATTTGAAGCAACACCTTCCTTTCTTCATCAGAGATGCTTTAACCAATTCAGATATCGGAGCACGCTAGTGAAAATTTTGGAACTTGCATTTAGTCAACCGAATGATAATAACTACCTTCGATATTTCTGAAGGTGTTTTTGCTTAGTAAATTTCAATAATTGTTCTACTTCTAGGTTAACCTTCCAGCCGGTTCGCCAAATGCAAGTTCCAAAATTTTTACTAGCGTGCTGTGATAGCTGAATTGGTTAAAAGCACCTCTCATGAATAGAGGAAGGTGTCGGTTCAAATCCGGCTTGCAGTGAAATTTTCAGAACTCATTTTTCGTTTCACACGAAATTTGTTTTGAAATATTTTTTTAACATGATATAAAATGATCAGATCTCCTCTGTATGAAGTTCCAAAATTAGAGTTATCGTATGCCTGAGGCTAAAAACCGCAGAAATGCATGTAATAAATATCACTGCATAAAATAGAACAATTATTGTTGACAATTTATTTATGTAACACAGACTTTATTTTCTCGAGAACTGGAGGACATGGAGAAACGGATGGATTTTTTTCTGAGATTTGCATGTTTTGAACATTTATTTTTCGAAATTGTGGAATTCCATATTGTGGAAGGCTTTGAAAATTTGTAAGAGTTTTCGAAAATTGATTTTTTAAAATGAAAATTTAGGGAAGTTTCTGAGCTTGTTAAGTTTTTATTCACAGTTGAGAATTCTTATCACATTTCTGGAGCAATGAATGGTATTTTCCCATCTTGGAGGCCAAACTGCAGGAGATTGATGCCCTCGTCAGTGCACAACACAAACCGATTAAAACAGCTTTGGTTCTGGCTTGGTTTTCATACTTTCCTTTGAATGACCGAAGTTTGGTGGAACTGACGTTATGAATTGTCTACTCCACCTTATGCCGATTTAGCTACTTAGTTTGAAGATGATTTCATACTTATGGAATAAATTTCTCGCATCAAGTTGTAGTTCGGTTGTATAGTTTTAACAATGAATAATATGAATAACAATGTAGCCTCGGATAGGATTGACACTTCCGTTAACGAAAGGCATGCCCTCGGAAAAGTTTCAGGCGATGACTGGAGATTGGGTGTTTGGAATGGTAGAGATGTAAATGATCTTAAGGGAATGGAATCGTGGGATACAATGCGCGTAAAGAAGCTAGATATTTCATGTGTACCTGAAACAAAGAAGGAGGAATATGAGGTACGGAAGATAGCGAACGGACTCGAACTTTGGTCAGGAGTAGATAATGAATCATATGGTAGCCAAAGAGTCGGTCTGATTATGAATGAGAGAGTAAAACAAGGTGTCAAAAAGTATGAATGCATATCTCCTAGATTATTATGGGTTAGAATGAAAGTAGGAATCAGAAGGCTGTTTATTATAGCGTGCTACGCTTCAGTTGATGGTTACCGTAGGAATGTAAAAGGTACCTTCTGGGACTCGTTGAATGATATTATAGGTACTTGCGATCCTGGCGAAAGAATAATTTCACTCGGAGATATGGATAGCTGGGTTAGTGTTGAACGCGAAGGTACCAACAGTGTACTGAGTCATTTCGAAAACCCAAAAACAAACGGTAACGGGGATGAATTGATTAGCTTATGCTTAGAAAAAGGCTTGTTCATTACAAATACTTGGTTCAGGCATGAAATAATACACATGTATACTTGGTGCAGAAGCGAGAGCCACAGTATGATTGACTTTGTTGTAGCGGATGAGAGACTGAGAGGGCTTGTAAGGGATACATGTGTTATGAGAGGTTCTGAATGCGGAACGGATCACTACCTCTTAGTTTCAAAAATAAACCTATGTCAAGGGTAGAGGAGAAAAAGAATTAATAATAAGTCGAAGCAGACGCGAGTTAGAATAGAGAATTTGCAGAAACCAGAAGTACATTTGGTATATGGTGAAAAGCTGCATAAATATTTAGGGCATCATAAAGAAGACTGGAAGATGGAATTAAGCAATAAAAATGTAGAGGGTGCATAGATAATACTACGGGATAGTATCTTCAAGAGCATACTCGAAAATGTTGAATATTAAAGACGATGAGGAAAGGACTAGATTAGAAAATGACTATAGGGATAAAAACAGAAAAGCTAAGATACTAGTAAAAGAAAGCAAGGCTAGAACCAAAGCGGAAGAAGATGAAAAAATGCAAAATGATTTTGAAGGAAAAAATAA
>JAUMHM010000088.1:348263-360231 GCA_032362435.1 Melikaiella ostensackeni | reverse complement strand
ATTCAATCTACCTTCTGTTTCAATTTCAACAGTAAACTGTAATCTTGGATGTATACTATTAAATACATTAAGTAGGGCATCTACATTTTGTGCATGTAAAGATAATATAGAATCATCCATATATCTTGCATAAAAGTTCAATTCAAAATTAATTCTGTCAAAAACTTCATTTTCCAAATCTTCCATCACAATTTTAGCAATAATTGGAGACAAGACTGTACCTATCGGAGTTCCAAATTTTTGTTTATAGAAAGTACCACTGAATTTAAAATAAACGGAATTGAAAACATATTGAATAGCATAAAGACATTGTTTTTTCGCAATCCTAGTGTAAAGTCTGATCGTATCCCATCTATTTTCAAATTAACTCTTTCATATGGAATGTTAGGAAACATGGCTATTACGTCAAAGGAGACAAAAATGTGATTTGTTGGTATTTCAACATTTTCGATTAATTTTAGAAATGCAGCACTGTTTTTAATTGTTCTGGCTGACAGGGTAACTGGTTCTTTGATAATTTTACTGAGAAGTTCTTCTAATTCTCTCGTGGGTGAACCTATTGTCGAAATAACCGGTCATAAAGGAAACTCTGCTTTATGAGCTTTTACTAGGCCATAGGCAAGAGATAGATTTGTGGGAATTGTGTCAATGTCGCACCTTTCGATATTGTTTCCCAAACATTTTTGAATCCTTAATCTCTCTAGAATTTTAAATGTAACTTTTTAAATCATTTTTGTAGGATCATTCAGGATAACTGCAAAACTATCTTTATCATAAAAAATGTGCATCATTTTTTGATTATAAACATCTTTTATTATTGCAACCGTGATACTCCCTTTATCAGACTTAGTAATAAATAATTCGGGATGACATTTTAAGTAGAGTTTTGTTTCAAATAATCCTTCGCTTAATTCTTTTTCTACTAGGGTTTGTGAAATACCATTATTCAAAAGTCCATTCGATAAACCCATAAATCTTGCTCTGAATTCTTGTACTTTGTTTTCTGGTAATTTTGAAATATTTGCTTCAATGTCTTCAATGATTTCAAGGAATTGAATATACTTTTTTTCGCTATATTTGTTAGTAAAGCCTTCACCCAACCTTAGAATGTTGATTACTTTTTGTGGAATCTCTACGTTTAAAATATTTTAAAAGCATGGGTCAGATTGGACTTCAAGAAGAGCTAAGTGAATATTTAGAGTCAATTTTTGTATATCACCTTGGATATTGCGAATGTTTTCAAATTTTTCTTCATGCTTTTTATTATTATTAAAGGCGTTTTTTAAACTGAGTTTCTCTTGTAGAGCATTCTTTGATGATGTAATCTGGTACATGTCTCTCTTTTAAAATTTCCTAAAGATTGAAATGAAATCTACTTTCTTATGAAAATTTTTTTGTGTACTGAAAAAGGAACACTCAAAAAGTTCACAAATTAAAATTAGACTTAGAGACTACCCGCTTTTCCGGCTCATTAGAGACAGGTGCACAATAAATGTACACAACAGAAAGAAAAAAGAGGGAGAAAAAGGAAAGAGTCAAACAAAACCAATTTCACACACTTTCTTCTTTCCGTCTTTTTTATACTACTGGGGACCCACATATTTCGAAGCCAATTTAGACTTCCTCATCGCGAGTAATTCATAGGATAACTGCAGTTATAAAATATAATGAAACATATAGTAATTAAATGAAAATATTACCTGAAATTATAAATGAAACTTTATTTTTAATCAATCTTTCGCCCGGCGATGCCAGCCTCATCAGGAATATTACATACAGTATTCTGAAGGAACGTCATCTGTACGTAGTAGAAATTATGAAGACAAGATGATTAATGATTATGCAGAAGTTTTACATATTGTATATAATTTTTAGAAATATCAATTTTAATATTTTACTATCACAAAATATTAAAATTGATATTTCTTAAAATTATATATAATATGTAAAACTTCTGTACA
The DNA here is from genome assembly GCA_032362435.1 of Melikaiella ostensackeni. NCBI lineage: Eukaryota > Metazoa > Arthropoda > Insecta > Hymenoptera > Cynipidae > Melikaiella > Melikaiella ostensackeni. Next base: position 358,270 of record JAUMHM010000088.1, on the reverse strand, counting down.
ATTATTAATCATCTTGTCTTCATAACTTCTATTACGTATAGATGAAGTTCCTTCAAAATATATAATACTCCTGAAGAGGCTTGGCGTCGCCGGGTGAAAGCTTGATTAAAAATAAAGTTTTTTACAAAAAGCTAATGGACTAATAGATCGGAAACCGCCACTACATCGACAAATTATATATAAATTCGCTAGTCGAGGACTTTAACATCATATCGAAAAGTATGGCTAAAACATTTTTTATTATCAAATGTTGTTTGGTCAGTCTTTCCATTTTCTTATTAAAATAAAAAATCTTCAAGATCAATGTGAAATTCACTTTCTTATGAAGATTTTTTTTATTACTCTAAATTAGAAAACAGTATGAAGTTATGTGTATCTGTGCATGGCAGCTTTTTCAACTAAATTGAAATAGATTTATTAAATTTATTGATGCTTCCACTAAAAGTTTCATCGTTATCTTTTTGGTTTGAAGTCAAAACATATTTCCTTGTTAACATGAAATATATTTTTTGGAAAAAACCCATAAAACTTGCATTCTATCAATAATTTCTTCTGTAATACATCCAATCTAAGTTTTTTTTCTAATTGAATGAATTCTTTAATACCCCTATACCGCACTTTCAGTAACATCTGTCATAAAATCACATTCCACTAAATTATTTTATCAATTACACTGAAAACCATATTAACAAAAACAGAAAAATAAGAATAGATAAAATGATGTTTTATACAGCTTCCCGCGAACACTTACGCTTTGGAAATGAATAAAGCTATAGGGCTGTAGTGCATTCTCAATGTCCGATTGTAGAAGGTGTAAAGGTGGTAAGGCCCAACCGGTCTTCGAGGGCCTCTGGCAATGAGGTGGGATCTGGTTTTAAATTTTTACCTTCTAGATACACAGAGTTAGCTTTGGATTCTCTTTACACTTACAGACAACAGGCGATTTAATTATAGAGATAGTATCCCGACTCTGGATGTATATATAGTTTCAGTGCATCATGCGACAATAATTTGCAGCCATATTATAAATCTACGCTCAAATATTTTTGTTTCGAAAAAGGTTTCAAATTTTTATTGCTTTTTTTGTTACAAAAGCAAACAATATTTTGTAATGTACAGGAAATTGCATAAAAGGTTTCAAGCACAGTAAACCCCAGGGATATCAAACCGCTGCATATCGTTCTGATTATCAACTTCAGATCAAAATGATCCGCTTTTGCAGATCCAAAATTATTTTTACACAACTTCATACATAACTATCGAGATGCAGTTGTTATACTTTTTATTGAAAGTCGCAGGTTGGTCACGATCGATGATTTAGTACAACTTTAAAACAAGTAGTTAAATTTTTAACTAAAAAGATGAAATTTTAACCAAAAATAAGTATTTTCTACTACAAAGACGATTTTTTTAACAAAATACATTAATTTTCAACCAAATAGTCGCATTTTCAACGAAAAAATATGTAAAATCTGCTAAAGAAGATGAACTTTCAAACCAAGAAGACGAATTATCAACAAAAGTTTGAATTTTCAACAAAGAAAGATTTATCAGTTAATAAAGAAACAAAATTTCAACCAAACAGTTGATTTTTCAAACAAAAGAATTAATTTGTAATAAAATAGTTAAATTCTCGATCAAAACAATTTAATTTTCAACCAAACAGTTGCATTTTTAATCAAAAAATATGAAAATTTTACTAAAAGAGGTGAATTTTCAAACCAAAAAAACGAATTTTCAACAATGAGTTGAATTTTCTACATTGGAAGATTTGTCAGTCAATGGAGGAAAAAAATTTCAACCAAATAGTTGATATTTCAACCAAAAAAGATGAATTTTTAACAAAGTAGTTGAATTATCAATCAAAACAGTTGCATTCTTAACCAAATATATGAAAATTCTACCAAAAGAGGTGAATTTTCAAACCAAAAAGACGAATTTTCAGCAAAGAGTTGAATTTTCAGCCCAGAACAATTTGTCAGTGAACATAGAGAAACACTGCAAAAAATTGTTGAATTTTCAAGCAAAAAAAAAAACGAATTTTCTACAAAGCAGCTGAATATTCAATCCGCAAATATGAATTTTCGACAAAAAAATTCATTTTGAACGACATAGTTGAAGTTTCTACGAAAATAGTTGAATTTCCAGCCCAAAAAGATGAATTTTCAACAAAACTGTAGACTTTTTAACCAAAAAGAATTAACTTTCCAACAAAAATAGTTGGATTTTCAAACAAAAAGATGCATTTTCAACCAAGAAGATTAATTTTCTATATCAAAAAGACGTATTATCAACAAAATACATAAATTTACAAACAAGTAGTTACATTTTCAACTAAAAGAGATTAATTTTAACCAGAATTGATGACTCTTTAACAAAATAATTTTTCAACCAAATAATAAAATTTTTAACCAAACAAGATGAATTCTTAACAAAAAAATATAATTGTAGACTTTTCAACAAAAAGAACTAAAAAATTAACTTTCAACTAAAAACAGTTGGATTTTTTTATTATTTTCTATTAATTTAGTTCACAGTTAAGTGGAGAATCGAGAAAAAGACGAATTTTTATGAAAATACATGAATTTTCAACCAAAAAAGATAAATTTTCAAGCCAAAATGAAATAGTTAAATTTTCAATTCAAAATTAATTTCAAACAAAAAGAAAAACCAATTTTCAACAAAGTAGTTCAGTTTTCAACGAAACAGTTGAATTTTTAACTAAAATGATGAATCATCAATTGAAAAAATGATTTTTTAACAAAGTAATTCAACTTTCAACCAAAAACAGATTAATTTTCAACCAAACAGAAGCATTTTGAACTAAAAATATGAAATTTCTACTAAAAGAGTTGAATTTCCAACCAAGAAAGATTTTCCAGTCAAGAGAGAAGAAAAAGTTTCAACGAAATTGTTGAATTTTCAAGCCAAAAAGGCGAATTTTCCACAAAACAGTTAAATTTTCAACCAAAAAAGAATGACTCTAACATAATTGTCAAACTTTGAACGGAATAATTAAATTTTCAACCAAATAATAAAATTAAAAAAAAAAAAGATGAATTTTAAACTGAAGTGATGAATCTTCGACTGGAATGGTTCAATTTTCAGTTACAAAAATTAATTTTTAATATAAAAGAAGGAATATTCGACTGTAGGAATAAATTTTTTTCTTTCTAAAAGTGTTTCTATACTTTTGGAAGATTTACAACTTCCTAGGGCCGAAGAAAAATTTCTGAGACTACCTGTTTATTCGGCTTATTAGAAACAGATGTACAATAAATGCACACAACAGAAAGAAAACCCTTTTTCTCCCTCTTTTTCCCTTTGTTATTTAATTGTCTTTAAAGAGCCTATCATACTAATTTTTGAAATCATACTTTTCTCGCTTAAAAGCTTTTTGTACAATTTCAATAGCATAAAATGACTTTGTTTGAGTTTACGTTTTTAAAATTTTTTTTCAAATAGGAAAATTTTCGAATGTTTAGGTTTCAATGTACATGTAGGTGGTCATAACTTGTTTGTGGCATAACAACTGAAACTCGAAATTCATATGACATGCAAGGCAACTGATCTTGAGAAACGGATGATTGCGTAATTAGGTGATCAAATAAAAAATCCAAAACCTGTGTAAAAGCGTTGCATATAATTTTGATCCAATTACAGGATCGAATTGATCAACTTGCATTTACTGTGAGTAGGTCCTTTGCACATATTATTAAATATGTTTTTATTTTTTTAAATATTACATATTTTTAAAAGATTTTCGCGATACTTTGTACACGTTAAGATTCAATTACATGGATATAAATATGTTTCCTCTATGTCACCGAGTTATAAATTGTAATGCTTTCCGAGCACTATAAACTAGGAACGAAACTGTTTTATTTTCAACATCAAAGACTCTGGAGCGTGACGTTATGGTGAATAGGTTCTAAGCATAATGAGATTCTAGTCCCCACAACTGTGCTAGACAGACATCAGACACAAATTACAACCTTTAGCGACAAAGGAATTACGATATTCCTTTTTAATGGTAGTTCATTCATGGACATTTTATTTAGTTCAAGTTATCAATATAGTAACAAAATTTTATTATACGTTACTATATTATAGCATTTAATTTCAATATTTCCCTGTGACTTTTAACCATCAATGTTACATTTACCTGTGAACTTCCGGTGAATTGGGTAAGCTCCTCACTTTCCGGCTTGAACTTCCGCTACTTCCGCTATTTCCCATAATTAAGTACTCCTTTGTGATCAAATTTAAAATCGACCACCAACAAAAGTACACAATACACGATTTATCACAAAATCATCACACTGAATCTCCCCTGAAGAGTTTCTTACTCCCTTACACCTCATTTCTGATTATCTCAAAATCAATAATAAACCAAATTTTCTAATTATCCTTTTAGAAAAATTGGACAGAAGCTCTTCCTGTAGAATTTTTTACTGTAAAAGTGATATGTCTTTTAAATATGTACCAATTATCACACGTTCCAATAAAGTTTCCATTATCATTTGCAGTTTGTATCACTTTTCATTAAAATCGAGTTTAAAAGGGTAATATGATTACTATTTTCTTTAGAGTATATTAAAGTTAAATTAAATGTTGCCATTGATTTTTTCGCTTATCACACGTTGTATCATTTTTCTCATTATTTTGCAATAAAGTCTGAGATAAACACCCGAGAGGAACATATTTCACAAGCACTGGTCTTCACAAAGAGTAGGGAAAGATTTTTTTTTAAGTAAAGATATGGTTAAGATGTAATGTAAAGTGTTTTGCATAGTTGATGTACCTCATGGCAAAACCATCCCGCGATCATGGTATGGCCATGGTGCGTAGGCATCGTTGATAGCCCGTTTCAGACTGAAAGCCCGAGAAGAGAGAACCATTCCCATTCCCGTTTCCATAGCACGTGGCTCCTCACACCGTCTCATTCTGTGCTTCACCCTCGCGATAGCCCACCCTCTCTCTGTTTCCCTCTCGTATCCCCCCTTTAACGCGATCAGGACCGGCTCTAGGTTTATTTTCACATGAAATATCATTTTTTCGTAGGCTGATTTAGAACCAATCTATTCAGATTATTCCATTTTTCAAAGTAGAAGAAGGTAATCCAAAACAATAACACATTTCTAATAATTGATAACTTCCTCGAATTTGTATACATTTAAATAAAATATATATCTTTTGGTAAATTAAATTAATATTTCTCAAAGATCGAAATGAAATCTATTTTCTTATGAAAATTTTTTGTGTACTAAAAGAGAAAGACCTGAAGAAGTTCACAAATCAAAATTAGACTTCGAAACTACCAGCTTTTACGGCTCATTGGAGACGAATGTACAATAAACGTACAAAAAAAGAAAAAAGAGGGAGAAAAAGAAAGAGTCAACCATACCAACCTCTCACTCTTTCTTTCCTCCGTCTTTTCTATACTATTGAGGACCAACATGTTTCGAAGTCAATTTAGACTTCCTCATTAGGGGTAACTTTTAGGGAAATAACAGGTACAAATAGTGAGAACATTATTAGATTGGAAAACTATTATTACCTGAAAAAAAAACAGAGATAATTGATAGAAACTGTTATTTTGGCACATATTCCATTCCTTGATTGAAATTTATTTTGACATAAGCAAACAATTCTGAATAAAAACCAAAGTCAATTATTTCATTCTTTAATTGAAATTTGATATACACATATTCAAAATTCTGACCAAAACTAAAGTCAATGCATTCAATTAACTTTAATTTACATAATTCATTTTTTAGTACATCAACAATTTTCATAAGAAAGTAGATTTTATTTCGATCTTTAAGATAAAGAAAACTTTAAATTTTTAGACCACAATACTGTTTTGACCTCAAATTTAGAAGTGCCATTTAAATTAAGCAAATATTTATCTGGATGCACAGTAAATGCCAGTTAATCAATTTGACCCCGAAATTGGATCAAAATAATATGCAACGATTGCATACAGATTTTGGTTTTTTTTAATTTAATCAGAAAATTGCGCATCATAATAATCCGATTCTCGAGATCAAATGCCATAAAGAAGAAGAAATTTCATATATTTTTTTCAAGGAAAAATAATAAGGTTCAACAAATACTTGAAATACGCGAATCTGAGGAAACACTTTTTGAAGATAAGAAAAAATAATTCTAATAAAAGTTGAAAATTTAATTATTTTTTATAAAAATTCAATAATTATGTTAGCAAGTCATTCTTTTTGGTTGAAAATTCAACAATTTTATTGACATTTTTTTCTCTTTCAGTTGGAAAATCTTTCTTGGTTGCGAATTCAACTCTTCTGATGAAAATCCGTCTTTTCTTGTTTGAAAATTTATCTCTCTTGGTAAAAATTCAATCTTTTTTGGTTTAAAATTGTATTATTTTGTTGAAAATTTATCTCTTTTAGTTGAAAATACATCTATTTTGTTGAAAATTTGACTTTTTCTCGTTTTCTCACTTAAATGCGAACTGAATTAATAGAACCCAATAAGGAAATTCAACTATTATTGGTTGAAAGTTAATTCTTCAAAGTTCGACTTTTTTGGTTGAATTAAACTGTTCTTTATTTAAAACTACAATATTTTGTGGTAAAATATAAACTATTACACTTTTCGTTGAGAATTCAACTATTTGGATAAAAATTCGCGTATTTTATTGAAAGTTCATCTTTTTTGGTGAAAAATGTAATATTTTATTAAAAATTAATTTTTTTAATCGAAAATGTCCATTACATTTTTCGATAAGAATGCATCTTTTTTGGTTGAAATATCAACTATTACATTTTGCGTTGAGAATTCATTTTTTTGGTTGAAAACTTAACAATCTGGTTGAAATTTGCACTCCATTTTTAATTTCACATAGACAGTATTTTCGGACGCTGAAAATGTCTGGATTATGCGCTGAAAAACTGATTATTATGCGAAATTATGCGACGAAAACTCGAATTACGCACCGTAAAAATACAAAGTTTTTTAACGCGTAAGATGCACTTTTCAACTCTGGAAAATACCTAAATATCAATTTTTAAAAGCAGAAAAATATAAGTACACCTTAGTGGATTCAAAATGCTAAAATGAATCGAATTATTTAGGCCGAGCAAGAAAAATTTGTAGTTCGGCACCCGAAAAAAGAAAAAAAATGGTTAATGTCTTCTTTTGGGTTTTTGAATCTAAGAATTCATAAAATTTTATTTACGCAAAGAAATCACGTTTTTCAATATAGTTAATTACACATTTTAAAATCAAATTTATAGGTGTCTAATTTGAAATTTTTCCAGTTTCAGTCGAAGAAACATATACTTTGTTAGTAAAAAACGAAAAATTTCGTTCTTTTTAGAGCGTTTTCAATTCGTAAATTTTGCCCTTTTTAAATGATTTCAACGCTTTGGAAACGACGAAAAAATTTTTTTCCACAACACAAAATAATGACATGTTTCTTCGATTCCAACAGCAGGAAATTGACATTCAAATCTTCGTTTTTAAATTTGCAACTAACTAAATTGAATAAAAACATGTTTCCAAAGCATTATAACTTGCTCAAAAAATTTTGTTTTCAATTTTTAATTTTTTTATCACGAAAAACATCATTTACAAAAAATTCGGCACCATTTTTTTGCTCATTTCGAATGCTAAAGCACAACTTTTTTTTCTCGACTCAAACGATTCAATTAATCAGCGCATTTATACTCCGCCTTTATACAAGTATTTTTTTAAAAAGACATACATAAAAACTAAATGGAAAAACTGCGCGAAGTTCAAGATGCAAATTTTCTATCATTTGAATTTTAAAAATGTAACCAAAATGAGTTAAAGATGTTATATACTATAGTTAATGACAAATTTTGACACGTAAGTATCAAAAAATAAAATTTTTGTAACTTTTTACATGCATATTTCGCAAAAATATGAAATTATGCGCTATCATGCGAAAATTTCAAAATTATGCGACGAAAATAAAATTATGCGTTTTGATGCGACGTTGAATGGAGTATACCTGTATTTGGCAAGGAAACTTTATAAAACATGAAAGTTCTGTGTTATACCTAATTTTGAGACATTATGCGATTATGCGGTTTGCATAAACTAGAGGTCCTTAGGTATGATTAAAGGCTGAAAATCAGATATTTACCTTCTTATAAATTTATACAAATTTTAGCGGAATTTAGCAATTTTAAGTATTCGTTTTTACTGTATTTTTTTTGTCAATTTTATGAGAAAAAAAGTACACAGTTCATTAGAAATAAAATAAAGATTTTGTTACGAATAATTTTATATCTAATTGTTGTTGGGGATTTAAAGTTAATTGAGGATTCGGCGAACACAACTAAGTTGGCGTAAATTTAGCTGAATTGACAAAAAAAAAAATGAATGAAGCTAGCAAGTGAATTACAGTGAACTCAAGCTAGATTAGCTTTAACGAATTCCAGATGCATCCAAATTTTCAAAGTGAATTGACAGTGAATTACAAATGAATTTAAATGAATTGGAATGAATTTTTAGTTAATTTAAATCAAGTTCAATCAAATTCAAGTGTTTTAAACTGAATTGAAGATGTAGTCAAACTAAAATCAATTTTGATTCAAGGTAGATTCAAAGAAATTCTACTAAACTGGAAGTGAATAAAAAAAAAAAATTGTGAAAATATTCCGCTGAATTCACAGTCATTTTAAGACAAATCCAACTAAACTAAAGTAGCTTTAATAATTGAATTGCAAGTCAATAAAAAAAATTAACTGAATATACATGATTCAAAAAAAAAGTTAGATAAAAATTACTTAATGTCGAAATTTTATGCGTTTTTTCTTCTTAATCTTTAAAAATACTCGGATTTTGATGAGTGAGAGATTCTTTTTTCATCAAATAATTTTCCAAGACTTCGGTGAGGTCTCGAAAAATTCTTCAGTGAATAAAATGAGCCCTCATTCATAATATCCGATCATATTTAAATGGTCAAAATATTACGTGAAATATTTCGTAAATGCCTTCAATTTATATTTTATGTATATTAATTATGAATAAATTCTTTAATAGTATTAATAATCCTCCAAATTTCGGAAAATTCTTAAATAATATAACTCATATTAACACTGTCATTATAAAAAAATCTTAAAATTCTGTGAAATATCAAATAAACAACGAAAAATAATGTAGAAATATGATACTTGAGACCCCCATTTATGACGTCCCTGAAGTTGGTCCTGACACTCTCGCTCGTTCATACAAATACAAATCTGCGAACCAAATGCTATCTCTTTCCCTTCTGAAACTACCCATGCAGATTCATCTATTTCCTTCTCTTTCTGCCACCCTCGGTCTCAATACTATGCCTTTTCCCTTTCTACTTCTCTTTTGGTTTCATCTCTCTTATTCACCTTCCCTCGTTCGCGACCCTATAGGTTTCTCTCTTCTCTCCCAACAGCCTCCCTTCGGTTCCCTTGTTCAACCAATAGCAGGGACACCTACATAAAGGCCACCAATCAGACCTCGATCCATACCAGGATTTTTAAAACCATTTTTATGTTAATCACCTAAGTCACGGGAGGCACGACGGCCCGAGAGTCAATATTAAAGTTAGATCGTAAACTCGAATGAATAATATTATAATGCACGCGACGAATCTGTAATCTGCTCGACTATATTATTTTATTACTATTCCACATTTCCTACTTCGGGAAAACCAGGCTAAAATAGAATAATCGCTTAAAGATCGAAATGAAATTCACTTTGTTTTTAGAAACTTTTGTATTGGCAATAGGGTCTTATGATTATGCAACATAACATGCAGTAAACTATATAACTATGAGATTGGCAAACGTATCGGCCTAGGATAGGGGCCCTCTTCAGTGCCAGATTATAAGAATTAAGAATGCATGCATCAACATGCGGTTTCCTTCTCTCCACCACTTTCTTTTTATGTGTTTTATCTTTTCGCTGTAGAAGGTCAAGTGAATTTGAGACTGTTAATCAGTAATCCAAGAAACACAATT
>JAUMHM010000088.1:301730-315795 GCA_032362435.1 Melikaiella ostensackeni | reverse complement strand
AAATGGAATTTGCGCCTATTTTCACTATCATTTTCGTAATCAGCGTATCAAAATACATAAATCTACGGAGTTTCAAAATAATCGGAGGTATGCATTTTCGGAAGTATATCCAAGAAAATTATTATTGAAAATTAGATTACTAGAACCAGTTGTTTCGATTAGTTTGCTGAGATAAGTTTTTGAGGTCAGAGTGATAGAGTAGATAAAAGTGACCTGAGCATCGATCTGTAATAAATCATCTCGATCACCTCGTTACTAGTTACTCAATCCCAAGATACATGTCTGATATGACAGCAGATATATTTCTTATTGCTCAAAATAATTATTAGGATAAAGTCCCTACATGGGATATTCTACTCAAAAGGATGTTTTCCAAGTATCGGTCATTTTTTTCGACAGTATTCATTTTCAATTGTTAAAAATTTGCATAGAGGTAATTTTAACCGTAAGTTATAACAGAATAAATTTTGTAACCGGTTCCCATAAGTTGAATGTATGTGGGAGCATCAAATGTGTTATCTCCGAAGCCTTTTTGCCATGTCTTTAACATGATTTTTAGCCTTCCCAGCGTTTTTTATTAGAATGTCATTGATTTTTAAATTTCTAAGCAATATGCTCTGGAACTACGATGTTTTAGCTAAAATCTTAGGTACTTAATAAATTTCCAGTACAAACTCTTCTTAACAAAGTTAGAACTTTGTCTTCAGATTTTCCTCAAAATAGAATAACATTGCATTATCTTGTTTTAACATGCTTAAAGGAATGTAAATAAAGCTTTATGAGTCATGAAATTAAAGCTCAGTCCTCTATATTTATTTTCCACTCAAATTAGTTTATATATATGAAAATTTTTTTTGTAATGCATAATTGAAATCATTATTATGTCGCGAGTAAAAATTCCGATTCAACTCGAAGCCTTGTTTTTTAGAGAATAACAAAAACATTAGAAAATGTATAAAATTGGTCATCTCGGAAGTCTTTTTCCGCTGCAACTCAGATTTTATTTCGTTTGCAGTAATGACAGGATTGTTCAACCACAATATGGATAAATATTTTGTTTTAATTTAGTAAGAGATTATTCTTATAACTTAAACATCCATATTTCTATTAGATAAATGACTTAAATATAAAAAAGTAAATAAAAAGTGCCTTCATAAACATTCATCTTGGCATAGAGACAAACTAAGCAATTTAAAAAATATGATTTTTTATCTAAAAGAAAATAATCAACAAATAATTAAATTGATGTACAAGCTACTTGTTATGATCAATTTATTGAAGCAAATTCTTCAGTATATCAGTTTGTTGTAGAAAAATAATTATTTTGTCGTCAAAATGATTTTAATTTAAAATCGAAAACAGTTGAATTCAACCTAAAAAGACGAATTTTCAACAAAATAGTTGAATCTTCAACCAAAACAGATAAATTTCAATCAAACGATTGCATTTTTAACCAAGAAAAATGAATTTTCAACCAAGAAGATAACTTTCTGCCAAAAAAGACGAATTTTGAACCAAATAGATAAATTTTTAACTATAAAAGATTAATTTTCATTCAAAATGGAATAGTTACATTTTCAGATATAAAAATTAATTCTCAACAAAAAAAAACAACGAATTTTCAGCAAAATAGTTGAATTTCCAACAAATGAGTTCAACATCCAACCAAATAGTTAAATTTTTAACCAAAAAAATGATTTTTTAAATAAGATTAATTTTCTACCAAAAAAAAAAAACGAGTTGTCACCAAAATGCATGAATTTTCAAGAAAATAGTTGCATTTCCAACAAAATAATTGAATTTCCAACCAAACAGTAGAATTTTGAACCAAACGAGATGAATTTCGAACCAAGAATATAATAATATACTTTAGAACTAAAAAATTAAGTTTTAAAGAAAAATAGTTGGATGGTGCTTATGTTGTATATGGTGGTATATGGTGCACATGGTCTTTACAAGTTTATTCGTAGCACAAAATTTTCTTCCGCTCACTTCTAAATCTATTTTGACCAAAATTTTTCACAGGGGCAAAAGTTTAGAAGTATACATCAAATTGAGCCAATCAAACAAAACCAAAAATCTGACATTATGCACTGAGACCCATCAATTATCAAATGTTAAAAAATTAAAGATTACTTTGACGTTTTTTGATGGTGAGATGAAGAAAAGTGACTAAAGTGACCTATTTCTTAAGAAAGTTAAAAAAGCGATTTAAGTGACTATGTGAAAGTCCTGTATTAATAATGTTTTTTTTAGTCATTGTAAATATCTAAATGTGTAAAAATGGCACTATTTATATGTAAAATTAAAAAACTATATTTCTCATTTCTAAAAGTAACGTTATTTTAATATACAATGTATATTTAATCTAATATAAATCTGTTCATATTAATATACATGATTATTATATTTAATATACTTTGTTAAATTATTTCAAATTACATTACAACGTATATCAAAATTTATGTACATTCGTATATTAAAAGTATATTAATTTCACAAACATTTTTAACAGTGAAGTTAAAACAAAATTTAAGCGCGTTTGAAAAAATTCCCTGACTTTTCCCTGATTTTCCCTTACCAACAAAGTCCCCTGATATTTCTAGGTTTTTCAGGTGACTATACACCCTATTTAAATAATTTTTATTATTACTGTACCATTAAGCCAAAATCCCTTTCGGGGTAAGCATAACTCGTTCGGTTCTAGCCTCGTTATACTTCCGAAAATTAAGGAATTTATACGGCAAGGGTAAGTAAGGAATGTTAAGAGAAGGGATAGGTTTTAGAATTTTATATCAATCTAAAAGTCATCGCGTGTTGTTCATTCAAACAACACACTCGTCCCACAACACCGTTTCGATACGAGTCGCTAATCAATCTGTCTAGCAATCACCCCAGGTGAAGAGCTTCACGAAGCCATTATACTAATCCACTGAGAAAATTTTTTTTCACCGAGCCAGGTCTTCAAGTCAGAGAACAGAAAAAAGTCGCACGGAGCCAAGTCTGAACAACAGAGTGGATGAGGAATCAGTTCGAAGCCCAGTCTGTGTATTTTTGCCATTGCGATTGCAGAGGTGTAAGACAATGCGTTGTCGTAATGAAACATCACATTCTTGTGCCCCAATCGTGGCCGTTTTTTTTTGTAGCTCGGCTTTCAAACGGACCAATAATGATGCATAGTACGTTTCTGTTAGAGTTTTAGCTTTCTCCAAGTAATCAATTAGGACAATTCCTTAAGAATCCCAAAATACTGTGGCCATAACCTTCTCAGCTGACAAAACAGTCTTCGCCTTCTTTGGTGCACTTTCACCAAGCAGTACCCACTGCTTTGACTGCTGCTTTGCCTCAGGTGTATAGTGCTGGATCCAGGTTTCGTCCGCAGTCACGAATCGATGCAAAAAGTCCTGCGGATTCCGATTAAACTTCGTCAAACACTACGCTGAAACGTCTTTTCGGTTGCGCTTTTGATCAGGAGTCAGCAATCGCGGCACCCATCTTGCACACACCTTCTCAACCTCCAGTTTTTCGAGCAAAATATTATAAACTCGTTCAGTGGAGATGCCTACTGCCTTAGAAATCTCACGAACTTTGAATCGGCGATCTTCCATAACCATATGATGAATTTTTCCGCCATATCCGATGTGGTGACCTCAATTGGGCGTCCGGAGCACGCTTCATCTTTAGTTGTGATTCGATAGTTGTGATTTATCCAAAAATAAACGGATTTCAACAAAGGAGCAGACTCCACTGCACGGAATGCTAATTTCTCCGGTTTTGGCTGAAGCTTGATAGAGGTTAGTTTGAAGAGTGTCATTTCTTGGCCATATTCTACAAAGTTCATTTCGGCGCCATCTAGCGGAAAATTTACCTTACTTATCAAACGAACCTCGTATGTCTAGGTCTCGCTACCATACAACAGCGTGGGGGCAAGCACAGAATTATATATTGTCATTTTATTCGTCACATTTTTACTTACGGTATTAGCTCGTACACTACCGATAATGTTTCTACCCTCGTTTATACGTCCGGATATTTCTGCATCTATCTTTCCATTAGCAGTAAATTTACTTTCAAGTACACGAACTCATCAGCTTATGCGATTCTCTTTTCGTTTAAGGCAATGTTGCATACTGTTTAAATTTCCAGATCAATTTCAATCATATCAATACTATTTCTTCAATGAGATTTCATTTAATAGAAACATCTCGATCGTGAGATAGTAATACGACAGATGATTGGATGAAAGAAATACTTCTATTAATTGACCACGTGTTTTGCTGGCAAGAAGAGTTCATTACTGTTCCAGTGAATCGTATATCGAAAGTCTCAACGATCCTTCTTTTTTTTCTATTCTTCTTATTAAACAAGTCGATCCACCTACATGACCGTGCAATGCGAAACAAAAGTACTTTTAACGCGTATGAAGAGACGGCTTGATTGTGCAAAAACCAGAGGTACCATATAAGTATGTATAAGTATTTGTGAAGTCGATGTCAGTTAAGCCGGTTCGATTCTATTGTAAACCGAATTCCGAAAGCACCATTGCGGACGAATCGACTATGGCATGAGACAAAAGTAAAAAACCATCCGCCACGTTTCAATTCTTCCTTAGCGGTGCCTGTCCACTTTTTTTTCAGTTTGAATGTCATCGTTACACGTAACCAAACCGATATAATGACGCAATGCACGAAATGCGAATACATAATTTTTTATCCAAGAATAAAAACCTCTTTTACTGAAAAAAATCTTTTGAACGACTCATAACTGCGTGCAAGAATTTAAAAATGAAAAAAGTTACTAACTGACTGAAAAAATACGAAAGTATTTTACGAAAATAATAATTTTATGTAAATACAAATTTTATTTTGCAAAAATCGGAATACAGCCAAGTAAGCGCTGCTTAACTTCGGTGATCAAACGAGAGACGCCTTAAACAATTCCATATGTCCAAGCGGACATTAGCTACAATTTCTATTATTTTCAAATTGATACATTCTGTGATTTTAAATTTCCAAATAAAACAAATTCGTAGTTTACAATTCTTTTCAACATCACTACCCAGTGGGACAGAAGCCCAGAAAAACTGGCCAAAAATCGAAAAATCATTGAATTTGTATAAAACTCATTATCCAGGGGTTTTTTTTTATGTCACTCATTCCAAATTTTGGGTCGAAAAGTAAGAATTAAAAATGGCCGAATCAATATGGTGACCAAAATTTATAAAAATCATCCGATTTGTATAAAACTCATTTTCTAGGGGTTTCTAAAGTCATAGATTACAAATTTGGTGTCAAAAAATTAAAATTAAGAATGGCCGAATCAATATGGCGACCAAAATTCATAAAAAATGATCCGAATTGTATAAAACTCATTTTGTAGTAGGTTTACGAATTACAGATTACAAATTTGGGTTGAAAATGTCCGAATCAATATGGTGAACAAAATTTATACAAAATTAACCGATTTGTATGAAACTTATTTTCCAGCAGTTTTTTCTAGTTACGGATTACACATTTGAGGTCAAAAAGTTAACATTCAAAATAACTTATAAGTCACAGTATATTGCAATCCTTTCACTCAGAGAAATTGTTTTTCTTGCAAGAAACTTCACTTAATATTGCACGATACTTTTCTTTCAAGAAACATTTCCTCTGTGTCTTACAAAACCCATTGATACAATATTTGGAATCTGTAGCTGGAGAAAACCCTAGAAAATAAGCTTTATGCAAATCGGATGATTTTTACATAAATTTTGGTCGACATATTGAGCTTGCAATTTTAAATTCTAACTTTTTGACACAAAATTTGGAATCTGTAACTCAAAGAACTCCTAGAAAATGATAATAGGATATTTTTTGGAATTTTTGCAGTTTTTCCGTGCTTGAATCTCTCGGTGAATTCCTGAGAGCCCGCACTCATGCATCCGCCTAGTATTATATTTTTTACATCGTTAAGTTGAAAAATGTGCAAAAATGAGCAGATGCAGATGGTAGTGAACACCCTAGGCTACTAATCCCCCCTTTTCTTCTTTCGATTAGAGGTGGAGCCCTGGAGAGCTCGGACTTGGCAGTAAATGTAATTTCGTTTTCTCCAAAAATGTGACATAACAATTTATATTCTCACAACAAAATGAGAATTAAGGATAAGTATCTTTCTTTTTTTTCGAATACATGTTAATTAATACTGCAAGAATAAAAAAATTATCTTATGTGTTGAAATATTCGCTAGTTCGTAAAATATTTGCTTAATGGAATACTAAAAAATTGTTAAAAAGTTTTGAAACTAAAACACAATTTCTGGAAGACTGATTGATAAATAAATGCAAAACTTTATCATCAGCTACTTCAATGTATCTAGATACCGCAAAATTACTGGATTCATTATTTTGAATTTTCGACTTTTGGCCAGTTTTGCCGCGCTTTTGTCCCATTGTACACTAACCAGAATTTTGAAATTCTTTTAATTTAAAGGTTTTCATTTTTCAAGTTGGAATATTTTTTTAGTTCTTTTTTTTTTAATGAAAATGCTTACATATTCAAAACGTGTCAAATTTCTGTTCCACTGTTTGATTTTAAATTCATTCTTTTCCAAACTCGTACCTTTTCTTTTTAAAATTTTAATATGAACTATTTTCGAAACGAAACACTTTTAAACTCTAAAGTACTAATTTTGTGAACCTCAAATTTGAAATTTCGGTTACTGTACAACATAAATGCTTTTATTTAAGATTTTTTACTTTGAAATGATAACATTTTCTGAATCTTTAATTAAAAATTCTGCAATTCTGAAAAATGACCAATTCCATTTCAAATTATGCAAAGAGGTCCAGCTTAAGGTGTCAGAATGATTTGGTATGTGAATATATAATTCTATGGTGAAAATAAAGGGACACGTATATCATAGTTTGACCATAAATTTTATTTTCATTTTTTACAGTCATTTGAAGATAACCTGTGAATTCTAAAAAATGACATTTTTTTCAAAATGCAGTATTTTCTAAAGGAGCGTAGGTATTTGGAACTTTCATTCATTATTCGACGTGAAAATGGTTGCTCTTTCAATTAATCGTAAAAAAATTGGAAAGTTTTGGAAACTGATAAAATGGCGTCGGTTCTTTTAAAATTATTGAAAGTGGATTTTCTCAAAAACCCTACTTCTTAAAATTTTTATTTATTATTATTTTTTTGTGAAATAAATGATAATATTCATTACACATCTGTTAAGTTTCGTTCTTGGTAAATCACTGTTTCACACTGAAAAAAATATGTTTTTGAAAAATCGATTTTTCGCACTTTTCCCGGAAACAACGAAAGGTTGAAAAAAATATTTAGATAAGAGTTTGCACATCTATAAAAGTTCTGTAAAAAATGCCAGTTGCTCTTTCGTGATACCTTGCATCTTCGAAGAAAAAAAATCAAAAATTATATTTTGAAAAAAATTTTCCTGGCCTCAAAAATGGGTGAGCCCCCATAAAACTGATAGGAAATGTGGGAAAAAATGTGGGGCTTTCCAGAAAATCTTCTTTATTGTTTTCATCGAATTTTGAAAACATGAAAAGATTTTCAGGGAAACCCCCTCTTTTTTAAATAACATTTTTAAAAAGTTTCTCACAATATCAAGAAGGCATCCTATCTGTTTTAAGCGGACTAAGCCATTTTTCTTTTCTAGATGTAGAAACTTTTATGTGAACATTTTTTTTGTACCTTTTGTTGTTTACGAGAATAATGCGAAAATTCGATTCTTCAAAAGTAGTTTTGTTCATTGTAAAGCAGTGGTTTACCAATAATAAAAAAAAAGAAAAACCCGAATACCTACGCTTGTTCGGAAAATACTGCATTTTGAAAAAAAATGTCTGTCATTTTTTAAGAATTCACAGTTAAACTTTAAATGATTGTAGAAAATAAATAAAAATTGTTGGTCAATCTGTGAAATACGTGTTCTTTCATTTTCACTCTAGAATGATATATCAAAATAAGAAATCATTCTGACACCCTGAACTAGACTTTTCTTGAAATTTTGCATGATTTGAAATGGAATTGGTCATATAGGTATGTACAATTGTTCAATTATAAATTGTTAAATTCGGAACATATTTATTTCAAGATTGTTCAATTTTAAACTTTTTAAATTTGAAATCGTACAATATTTATGATCTAAACAGAAACTGTTAAATTCATTGATGTATTCAAAATTCAAATCTTTCAAGTATTCAAGCATTTCTATTGAAATTCTATATACTTTCTGAATTAAAATCAGTGGCATGAATTTCTAACAAAATACATGAATTTTCAGCTACAAAAGATGAATTTTCAACAAAATAGTGCAATTTGAAACCAAACAGATGAATTTTCAACCAAGAAGACTAATTTCTTGACAAGAAAAGACGAATTTTAAATAAAATATATTAATTTTCAACTAAAAAAAGCAATTTTCCACCCAAAATGTCATAGCTAAATTTTCAATTGGAAAAATTAATTTTCAACGAAAAAAAAGATAAATTCTCTACAAAAATGTAATAGTTGATATCCCAAGCAAAAAACAGTTCAATTTTAAAACAAGAACAGAGTTATATTCAACCAAAAAAAAATTTCATCAAAATAGTTGAATTTTCAGTCAAGGGAGAAATAAAATCAACCAGATTGTTAAAAATTTAAAGACAAAAAGGTAAGTTTTCAACAAAAAAGTTGATTTTCAACCAGATAATAAAATTTTTACCCAGAAAGATGAATTCTGACTGAAAAATGTAATAGATGAAATTTCAACCAAAAAAGACGAATTTTCAACAGGATTGTTTAATTTGAAGCCAGTGAGATGAACTTTAAACATAATACATGAATTTAGCTACAAAAGATCAATTTTTAACAAAATAGTTAAATTTGAAACCAAACAGATGAATTTTCAACAAAGAAGATTAATTTCTTGACAAAAAAAGACTAATTTTAAATAAAATGTATTAATTTTCAACTAAAAAAGATCAATTTTTACCCCAAAAAGTCATAGCTAAATTTTCAATTGAAAAAATTAATTTTTAACGAAAAAAGAAGAATTCTCAACAAAAATGTAAAAATTGATATTTCAAGCAAAAAACAGTTTAATTTTAAATGAAAAACAGAGTTATATTCAACCAAAAAAAATGTTATCAAAATAGTTGAATTTTCAGCCAAGGGAGAAATAAAATCAACCAGACTGTTGAAATTTCAAGCCAAAAAGGCGAGTTTTCAGCAAAAAAGTTGATTTTCAACCAAATAATAAAATTTTTATCCAAAAAGATGAATTCTCACTGAAAAATGTAATAGATGAAATTTCAACCAAAAAAGACGAATTTTCAACAAGATTGTTTAATTTGAAGCCAGTGAGATGAACTTCAAACAAAATACATGAATTTAGCTACAAAAAATCAATTTTTAACAAAATAGTACAATTTCAAACCAAACAGATGAATTTACAACCAAGAATATTATTTTCATGACAAAAAAGACGATTTTTTTCACAAAATACAGGAATTTTTTTTCAATTGAAAAAAAATGTTGAACGAAAAAAGATGAATTTTTAACAAAAAAATGTAACACTTGATATTTCAAACAAAAAATATTTTGATTTTAAATCATAAACAGTTACATTTAACCAAAAAAAAACAACAAATTTTCAACAAAATAGTTGAATTTGCAGTCATGAAGAATAAAAATCAACCAGATTGTTGAAGTTTCAAGCCAAAAAGGCAAATTTTCAACAAAAAAGTTGATTTCCCATCAAATAATAAAATTTCTATGCAAAAAAGTTCAATTCTCAATGAAAATGTAATATTTCAAATTTTAACCAAGAAAAAAAACGAATTTTCTACAAAATAATTAAATTTGAAAGTAAAGAGATTTATTTTCCACCAAGAACATAATTTTTTACCAGAAAAACACGAATCTTAAACAAAACACATGAATTTTCAGTTAAAAAAAGATCAGTGTTCAACCACGAATGGGATAATTACATTTTTAATTGAAAAAATTGATTTTTAACGGGAAAAGATGAATCCTCAACAAAAAATGTAATAGCTGATCTTTCAAGCAAAAAATCATTTTATGCTAATTTAAAAACAATTATTTTAATCCAAAAAAAAAAATCAACGCAACAGTTGAATTTCCAGTCAAGGAAGAAATAAAATCAACCAGATTGTTAAAATTTCAAGCCAAATGCGAGTTTTCAACAAAAAATTTGATTTTCAACCAAATAATAAAATTTTTATCCAAAATGAAAAATGTAATATATGAAATTTCAACCAAAAAAGACGAATTTTCAACAAGATTGTTTAATTTGAAGCCAAAGAGATGAATTTCTAATAAAATACATGAATTTTCAGCTACAAAAGATCAATTTTCAACAAATTAGTGCAATTTGAAACAAACAGATGATTTTTCAACCAAGAAGAATAATTTCTTGACAAAAAAAGACAATTTTTAAACAAAATATATCAATTTTTAACAAACAAGGACCAATTTTCAACAAAAATTATTATACCTAAATTTTCAATTGAAGAAATTAATTTTCAACGAAACAAGATGAACCCTCAACTAAAAGTGTAATAGTTCATATATTTCAACCAAAAAAAAATTAATTTCAAATCAAAAACAGTTTGATTCAACCAGAAAACTAATTTTCAACAGAACAGTTGAATTTTTAACCGAATGAAATGATTTTCTTTCAAAATCGTTCAATTTCGAAAAAATAATTAAATTTTCAAGCAAATAATAAATAAAATAACTGGCATAGTTAAATTTCCGGTTGAAAAAATTCATTCTCAACCAAAGGGAAATGAATATTTAGCTCTGAAATAATTTTTTAAATTCCTTTCTAAAAGCAACTAGTTACTTCCCTTCACTGGCAATTTTAAAGATTTAAAGTTGAAACTAAACCATTGTTTAAATCGAAGTTGAAACTAGTGATCTTGTGAGGAAAACGGACCTGATTATCTAATATTCGAAAGCTCCCAGATGAAACTGAATGATTTTCGACATACCATTTTTGAAAACAGATTTTATTTCAGTGGAGAATTTAGTGGACCATAAAAATTAATCTCTTTTATACAGTTTGCGTCAGAAGGATCGTCTCCAGCTGAGGACTCACATTGGAAGCTTAAACGCACTGGTTTACGGTTTTTTATGGTTGGACTCTTGATCACATTCGTTATACTTTTTCTTCGCCCAAAAGTGATTTAAAAGGGTTATATATGAGTGGATGATGTGAGGATGGATCAGCTAATAATCTGACGTGCTCCACCCAATTGCCCCAGGCAGAGTTTTTGAGGTCCCTTCATGTTTCGCAGTCACGTTTCTCGTTTTGTAACGCTTGTTACTCTATGCTCTATGAGATTAAAGACCAGGAACTTTACACGTGTCATGCTTACTTTAGAGAAAAATTACTAAATCCATAAACGTATTGTAGTTCTCTAGCTTTTTATCAGGACTTTAGAAAAGTATGGTACAAAGTTGCCATATGGGTGATTCTCATAAAATATACACATTTGTGTAACTGCTAAATGTTTTATTAATTAAAGACGCTAATATAATGTGTCTAGGTGTTTTCAATGTAGTATGTTGGCTTCCATTAGGGGGATTTGTAAAACTTTAAAAAAAAAATTTATATCTGAAAATTCGCGAAAGTGCGAAGTAAATGAAGATGCAATTATCAGCTTTGATCATTCAAATTTAGCTTAAATTAATTTTGTATATAGTCTAATGTAATGATATCGAAGACACGTTTTTATATTTTTTATCTTAGCCTTCAAAGCATATTGAACTTTGTAACCAGTTTTTGATTTGCAGATGAACCTTTGCAGTGCAGACTCTGCAGAAAAATTGTTTTACGAAAATATGTTTTCTGGCTTCATAGGGAATAAATGTAAAGATGTGCTCCATAAATTATAACTTTTGCATCAATGCTGAAATATATAATAAACAAAATATAAGACATTTTCCGCGAAAATCAAGCGCATACCTTTTTTACTGTAATTCCTCTGGCACATTTTATTTCTAAGAAAAGCAACATATTCTAAATAAGTTGTAGCACAACATTTGTATCCTAGTAACCTTCAAACAATATCACGTGTAGGTTTTGAAAATTTAATTTATTTTTTCTTTAAATTAAGAAAAATATGGCTATTAATCTCCCCTGGCCTGTAATCTCCCCTGGCATGTTTAAGAGCAATTTGAAGTTTCTAACAACTTTTAAAACAGATAGTAAAGAATATAATGATTTCATCTACTCATGCATGAATGTTGATTCATGTAAACAAATAAAATAAAGGATTTCTATAATATATTTTTAAAAATTAATATTACTGTAAGTGTAATCTCCCCTGGCATGTACCGTTCGCCGACATATTTTCGCCATAAAATAAGATTTCAACGTACATTTTTGTCAATTTTGGCATTTATAGTCTACATGCATTTAATATACTATGTAATAAGCCATAAATGTTCAATCAAAATAAACTGGTTGAATAATACCTGTGATTTTGCAACTTCATTTTTTATAAACAAATGAAGTGATCCTGCGTGACCACGTTGCATACGTGTATGGTACACCATCATACATATATCTGAGCAAAAAAAAACATCATTTTTATCACTTTTAATCTTTTAATAATCCAGACAGGATGATGAGGGGCTCAAGACGCTGAGAGAGAAATTGTTGGAATCGAGTCACGGCCATCGAGACCATACCCGATACTGGACATAAATCCAGAGTTGAGTGTAATTCTGAAGAAGTGAAAAGATTGCTCCTTCAGAATTGTATTCATAGTTTCGAAATTATTGATACCGGATAAGGTGGAAAATTTACCATTGGGCCATGCTCGGCCTACGCTTGGAACCCAATGATACCAATGTTGGTGCAAGATTGGCCGTCAGTCTTGGGCCATCATGGGCCGAAACTTGGGATGATAACGCCAATGCCAAGATATACCAATGTTTGGACCAAGTATGGGCCAAGCATGAGTAAAAATTGGGAAGAAAATTTGACCATACAAAAAATGATTACTCATATCGTTGAAATTCTTTTCCTAATCTTGCATCATGCTTGGCCCATGCTTGGTCCAATCATTAGTCCATCGATGGCAGCCAGGTTGCTCACGTTGCCCAATTCTTGGAAAATTTTTTACTAAATACATGAATTTTTAACAAAGTGATTAAATTCTATCAAAAAACACGAATTTTCAACCAAATAGTTGAATTTTCAACTAAGAAAGATTTTTCAATCAATAATAATTGAAAAATATATCCAAAATGTTGAATTTTCAAGCCAAAAAGACGAATTTACAACAAAATACATAAATTTTCAGCCAAGTAGTTGGATTTTTAACTAAAAAAGATTAATTTTCAAGCAAACATAGAAAAGTTAAATTTTCAGTTAAAGAAATTAATTTTTAAAAGAAAAGAAATTCCTTAAAATAGTTAAATTTGCAACCAAAAAGATAAATTTTTAAATTAAATGATGAATCTCTAAACAAAAAAATATACTTTCAACAAAGTAGTTCCACTTTCAACCAAAAGAGATAAATTTTGAACAAAATAAATACATTTTCAACAAAATAGTCGAATTTCCGTCTGAGAAAGATAAATCTTTAATCAAAAAGATAAACTTTCAAACAAGGAATTAATTTTCTACTAATGAAGATGAATTTCCCACAAAATATATGAATTTTTTATCAATAGTTGAATTATCAACTAGAAGAGATAAATTTTCACCAAAAGTAGACCAATTAAATTTTCAGTTGACTGAATTCATTTCAAATTGGGCAACATTCGATAAATCTTCAAGCAAAATACATTTTCAACAAAAAAAAAAAACGAATTTCTAACTAGAATGATGAATATTTAAAAAAAAAAATTTGTAACAAAGTAGTTCCACTTCCAACCAAGTACTTGTATGTATGTATGTTATTTATTACTCTCCCTTTCACGGGTTTGAGGGCTCCGTTCCCTTTACATCATTTACACTTTACAGTTTCACTTAACCACTATGCCTCATACTTAACTTAACTTTTAATCGCTTCGCCTACTTATTATTCACTAGA
>JAUMHM010000088.1:267356-298567 GCA_032362435.1 Melikaiella ostensackeni | reverse complement strand
AAATTTTCATAAGTGAGTAGATTTCATTTCGATCCTTATCTAAATTGACTTCAAAACATGTTGGTCCCTAGTAGTATAAAAACGACAGAGAAAAGAAAGAGTGAGAGATTGGTTTAGGTGACTCTTTCTTTTTCTTCCTCTTTTCTATTCTTGTTGTACATTTATTGTACATTAATTTCTAATGAGCCGCAACAGTGGGTAGTTTCGAAGTCTATTTTTGATTTGTGAACTTTTTGGATGTACTTTTTAAGCACACAAAAAATTTTCATAAGAAAATAGATTTTATTTCAATCTTTATCTGAATTGGCTTCGAAACATGTTGATCCCTAGTAGTATAAAAACGACAGAGAAAAGAAAGAGTGAGAGATTGGTTTAGTTGACTCTTTCTTTTTTTTCCTCTTTTCTCTTTTTGTTGTATATTTATTGTACATTTATTTCTAATGAGCCTAACAGTGAATATTTTCAAAGTTTGTTTTTGATTTGTGAACTTTTTGGATGTTCTTTTTTAGTACACAAAAAATTTTCATAAGTGAGTAGATTTCATTTCGATCCTTATCTAAATTGACTTCAAAACATGTTGGTCCCTAGTAGTATGAAAACGACAGAGAAAAGAAAGAGTAAGAGATTGGTTTAGTTGACTCTTTCTTTTTCTTCCTCTTTTCTCTTTTTGTTGTATATTTATTGTACATTTATTTCTAATGAGCCGTAACAGTGGGTAGTTTCGAAGTCTCTTTTTGATTTGTGAACTTTTTGGATGTTTTTTTTAGTACACAAAAAATTTCCAGAAGAAAGTAAATTTCATTTCAACCCTTGTCTAAATTGGCTTCGAAACATGTTGGTGCCCAGTAGGATAAAAAAGACGGAGAAAAAAAGAGTGAGAGGTTGGTTTGGTTGACTTTTTCTTTCTCTCGCTCTTTTTTCTTTTTGTTGTACATTTATTGTACATTTGTCTCTAGTCAGCCGTAAAAGTGGGTAGTTTGTAAGTATATTTTTGATTTGTGAACCTTTTGGGTGTTTTTTTTAAGTACACAAAAAATTTTCATAAGCGAGTAGATTTCATTTCGATCATTATCTAAATTGGCTTCGAAACATGTTGGTCCTCACTAGTATAAAAAAGACGGAGCAAAGAGAGAGTGAGAGGTTGGTTTGGTTGAGTCTTTCTTTTTCTTCCTCTTTCTTCTTTTTTTTGTACATTTATTGTACATTTGTCTCTAATGAGCCGTAACAATGGGTTGTTTCGAAGTCTATTTTTTATTTGTGAACTTTTTGGATGTGTGTGGATTTGTGACGTGGGAGGAGAGGTTCACGCAGAATGTGACATCACACATGGACAATGTAAATGTGAATAACAATTTTTAAAAATACTTGAAAAAATGAAAATTAATGATTTTATTTCACAAGTAAGGAATCAAAATACAGACATCACACTCTTTCCCCTAATCCCCTTTCTAACCCTTTTTTGAAGAATTCCTCTTTTTCCCCTGTTTTCAAGAAAATTTTCCTTTTTTTCGTTTTTTTTCACATAAATGTGAACTGAATTAATATATCCCAATAAAGAAATCCAACTATTTTTCGTTGGGAGTTAATTTTTTCAAATTAAATAGTCTACTATTATATTTTTGGATTAGAATTCCTTTGTGTTTTGTTAAAAATTCTACTATTTGGTTTAAGATTTAAGTATTTTCTTGAAAATTCGTCTTCTTTGGTTGAAAGTGGAACTACTTTGTTAAACATTTATCTTGCTGTTTAGAAATTGAACTACTTTGTTGAAATTTTTTGTTTGTTGAAAATCAATTTTTTCACCTACAAATTTAACTATTCCATTTTTGGTTGAAAATTGATCGATTTTAGTTTGAAATTCAACAATTTGATTGAAAATTTATGTATTTTGTTGCAAATTCGTCTTTTTGGGTAGAAAACTAATCTTCTTGATGGAAAATTCGTCTTTTTGGCCTCGAAATTCAACTGGTTTGTTGAAAATTAACTTCTTGATTGAAAATGCAACTGTTTTCTAGAGAATTTGCCTTTTTGGTTTGAAAATTCAACCGTTTTGTTGAAAATTCGTTTTTCTGGTTGATTTAACTGTTTTCGATTGAAAATTATTTTGGTTTAAATATCAACTATTACATTTTTCGTTGAGAATTAAACTTTTTGGTCAAATTCGACTGTTTTTCTTGAATTTTAATCGTCTTTATTTAAAAATTCGACAATTTGGTTGAAAATTGAAATAAATGGTTAAAAATTGAACTATTTTGTTGAAAATTTCTTCCTTCTGCCTGAAAGTGTAACTATTTGGTTGTAAATGCAATTATTTGGTTGATAATTAATTTTATTTTTTAAAAATTCAACTATTTAGTTGAAATATCACCTTGCTTCGTTGAAAATTCATATTTTCGGGTTAAAAAATGTGAACATTTTATTGAAGATTTAATTATTTTGTTGAAGTTTCAAATATTTTGTTGAAAAGTTATCTTTTTTTTCGTCTTTTCCGATTTTGATTCATCAAAAGTGGCCCTACAGTATCGCAATGAGACTGAACATTTTTAATTTTGAGAATTAAAAAAATTTTCCTGTGGGTACGAAAATTATGGTAATTTTTTGTTATGTACAGTTTTTGGTATTAACTGGTGATAAAAAATTTAAATTTGAAAAAAGTAACTTTTGTTTATGTTAGAATTTTTTGAAAATGAACAAAAATGTACTGGAGAAGCAAGCTTAAATTTCCTTAGACCTCAAAAAAGTTTCTTCTTAGACTTAGGCTTTACACATATTAAAAAGTCATAAGCCACTAAATTCATACATTTTTAGCGAATGTAACGTCTAAGAAAATTTTTTTCGAGATCTCAAGAAATCATGTCTTACTTGTCTAGCGCAACTAAAGGCATGTCATATATAACTCGAAAAAAAAAATTAAGTGAAAATTAACTTAAATAAAAAATGGCATTTTTGCTCATTTAAAAAAAATGCTAACTTAAACAGAAGTTTTTTTAAAAAATGTTTTATTAGCATTTAATACCAAAAACTGTACATAAAAAGAATTACCATAATTTTCGAACCCACAGGGGATTTTTTTTAATTCTCAAAATCAAAAAATGTTGACTTCAATGCGACACTATAGGTCCATTTTTTTAAGTCATCAGAGATTTTTATTTATAATGACACATAACAACTTTTTAGCACAAGCCATTTTCAATTTTTAAAAATTTAATATTTTTGGCCCACCCTACTGAGGAATTTCATATTTTAAAAGGTATCAACTGGAACATTTCAAATTTCACGGTTCAAGGCTCAAAAATTTTAGACTGAAATACTAAAATATTTAATTATTTTAAATAAATGCATTAAAAATTCGGGTTTCTCGACTTGCAATTATTCAGGATTTGACACATTCTCTGGAAATTTTTTAATTGAAACATTCAAAATTTAAAAATGTTATCTTTGAGGCTTTCTAATTCGCATAATTAAAAACAGAAACAAAACACTGAACAACTTTAACAGAAAGCGTACTAAATCGAATAATAAAAAATGGTTTATTCTTTAAAATGAAGCAACTGCAAATCTATAGAAAAACTAAAGTTTTGAAGCATTTGTAACTGAACAATTTAAAATTGAGGGCTTTCAAAACTTGAAAAAGTTTGAATGAAATCCTTATAAACTCAACAAATCTTAATTTAATGTGTCCGCTTGGACATAAGGAATCGTTTAAGGCTTCTTGTTCGGTCATCGAAGTTAAGCAGCGCTTGACTCGGTTATACTCGGATGAGGGTCGTCGTACTAGATAGAGTGTTTTATCAGTTTCTACACTGCTTCCACTCTCGAATTAATAATACTCAATTTCATGCTTATTTTGAAAATTCAATATAGCAGAATTGAAATAACGTTCAAAATTTAAACATGTTAACTTTAAAGCTTTTCAATTTGCATAATTTTAAACAGAAACACTAATACCGAACAATTTTTTACTGAAAGCGTACCAAATGGAATAATTAAAAATGCTTAACTCCTAAAAATTAAACAATTATAAATCAGTTAAAAGACTATGACGCATTTGTGATAAACTGAACAATTTAAAATACCTGTAGAAAGCGGCCAAAATTTAGAAAAGCATAAATGAAAGCATTAGAACTCAATATTTCTTATTTAATGTGCCCGCTTTCAAGAATATTTACAACAAAATATGATAATTATGAGTGAGAAAAGTGAGAGTTAAAGAAATAATCAATCAAGAAAATTAAAGAATTTGCTTAATATTCATTCAATGATTAATGACCCTGAGGACACGACACATTCCCGTACACTTCGATCGCGCTATATGTAAAAAATTAAATTTTTAAATACCGAGAATTTTGCCCCAATATGAGAACATTTTTTGATTTATCATAGGGCATATCCACAGAAAATGTTATTTAAAAAAAAGTTCCAAAGCAAATGTTGAGGCACACATTTCAAGCTTTTTTCATACATTCTAAATACATAAACATATTTTTTAGCTTGGTCAATATCTCTGAGCATGCGCGCGATTGGCACGAAATACTAAAATTAAGACGTCCATAAATTTAATTGAATGAATAATATTCAGTGAACTTTAGTAAATTTACGTCTAATTTGATAGAAACAACTTATATAGTATTGTTTCATTATTCGCCTACTTTTTGTAATATTTCAAAATATTTGAACTTTTTGGAAAAAAAGTTCTAGGCAAAAGTTATTCCTTTCAATGAAATTCATCTTTTGTATAAACAAATTTTTAATTTGACAACTGTTAGAAAAAGCCATTTATGTGTACATATTTTCACGCTTTTTTTTTACTAAATACACATAATTTTTGAGACACATCATTTTCTTTGCGGGGACGTTATTCTGAAGCCAAAATACATCAAAGTGAGTAAAAAATTTCATCCTATTTAATTGCGCACAATTTCCGCAGCTGCAAGTGTCGGAGGGGACATTTTATCCTTAAATTGGACATGAATTTTGCGCGCACTGCAATATTGACTTAATCCATGGCAAAATTCTTCGGTCCAACGTACTATTAAATTTCCGTGAGCATAGAAAAGTGTGTTTCAAGAAGCCTTGGAGTAAAGACGATGACGGAGGGGACATTTGAATCCTAAAAACGGTGACAAGACTTTGAGATTTTTTTGTTGAGTTAGAAATCAAAGCACAATGTAAAATCCATGAAATTTCAGTGGCATATACTCTACTGAAGTAACAAGATTTTTTTCAGAATTTTCAAACATTACGCAGAAAAGCTGTGAGCATGCAAAGCATTCAATTTGTAACTGGTGACAAATATTATACAGGTATAATAGATTTAATGCTTTCACGATGATTCATTAAAAAAAAAAAGGAGATGTTTCGGGTTTCAATCGTGTGCAAAACTACGAATCTTGCCGACGGCAACATTCGTAGGCCAATCACAGGCATCGCAGAGAGTATATATAATAACAACATAACCTGAAGCTTCAGTTTCAGGTTAGCCCTGAAGAAGTGAACTGCAATGTTCACGAAACGTCGGCAAGATTCGTAGTTTTGCACACGATTGAAGCCCGAAACATCTCCTTTTTTACTATTATACAGGTATATTTTTGGGATTTGATGTAACTATTATATGTTATATCTTTTCATGAGGGATTCTGTAATGACTGTAAGCTTTTGTTCTTATTTTGAGGAGTCTATCTGTAAATCTTCATGCAACTTAACTTGTATTTTAAGCATATGTTTACCTATAAAGTCACGGTGACCAAAAAACGACACTTCCGTGGATACACCCATATAGATCATTCTGCTCAAAGGACCTTTTCGACATCCTGGTATTTTTTTTTCTAAACTATTCATTTTCAATTGTTGAAAATTTGCATAGTGGTAATTTTGTCCGTAAGTGATAACAAAAAACATTTTGTAACCGTTTCCCATACTGGAATGTCCTTCATTTTTAAATTTCTGAACAGTATGCTCTGAAACTGCTATGTCTCAGCTCAAATTGTATGTACTTAATAAATTTCCATCACAATGCATAATTGAAATCATTATTTTGTCGTAAGTGAAAATTCCGATTCATCTCCGAAGAAACAATATGATTATTTTAATGTTATTATTGGTATTCGAATAAGAAATTGGATAGCTTTCAAGTTTTTATCAAAAGCTGTTAACATGTTAACAACGTAAATTAAAATTTTTTTATCATTATCACTGCAATATTTCTGTATGCTAAGGTACTGAGACTAGATTAAATGAGGATGCAAGACGGATGCTTGGAGTCATGTCGACAACGCGGGAATTCAATGGAAGCTTCGTGGAAGCTTCCAAGAGGGCGAAATCCTCTAGAAACGCGGATTAAAGGAATTCCTGGTGTCCAATGTCGACTTGCGAAATTAGATGTACCAGGTGGACCAAGCATGGCGTTTATTAAGCCTTACATTTAACAGCCGCGGCCACTAATTAGAACCAGGCATGCACCATCACGCGTCTCCGGAAAGAGTGACAGAGAGATCTTAATGTACAAAAATATACCTGCGATTTCTCACATGTGCTGTGAACACATATAATTAATTCGACAAACTTACAAAAATACCTTATATAATTTAGGAAGACATACACTTAGTGATAAAATAAAACATCACTCGCCACAGACGCCAGATCTCAAAAGTTTTCAGTTATTTAGACCATATGTATTTTCATGTAACGTTTGCTTTCTTTGAATCATCCGGACTTGATTCAGACACAGAGGGTTTCATTTCCGCGTGTCAGGACGATGTCATTTTCACCTTGGTATACCGTAGCCGCATCTTACTTCAAGAAGTTCCCAGCGACAGGTGCAGAGCGTGTCATGCACATTTTGAGCATCTATGGCATACACTATCCGGGTGTCCCACTCGCGCGGAAAAGACATATCTCCACAGACACAATGCAGCCCTAAGAGGGCTTTATTACCATCTTTGTTGCTCTTCTGGTGTTAATCACAACCCTGCCCTGCCGAACGCTTCCAGAGAGATAGAGTCAATTGTTGAGAACGAGAAGTGCAAAATTTACTGGAATTACAAATTCGATCCAGTAGTCCGTATTGAACATTCCAGTCCTGACATTATACTCCTTGACTTCGAGAAACGAACTATGTTCGTGATCGAATTCTCGGCTGCGACCGACAGCAACGTCACAGTCAAGGACAAAGAAAAGGGGAAGAGGTATCGAGACCTTATAAGGGAGCTGCGGGGAAAGGATGGAGAGAGCTGTCATTCTTGGGTCGCTCCGTGTCCTCAAGGCACACGAGGGTTTCGCCGGCCCCTCATCGTAATTCCATCGCACCATGTGCCCTATCTCACGGTTGTGAAGTATGGGCATGGATGTAATTTATCGTAGTTCTACTGGGAGCCAGTGTCATTTTCCTGGGTGGCAGTTGCTGTTGCCACGTGTGATAAAAAAATGTGATTTTTGGTCACTTACAATAACCTGCCATCAAATTAATATAGTTTTCTCGTGTTAATGCTTGAATTTCTATTAAAGAAAATCATTTTCTTTACGTCAGGTTTAGGCACTCGCCAAAAATGTAGTAAAATCGTTATGTTTTAGGTTAGGATTTCGACTATGACAAAAGTATCTTAATTGCTGACTGAAAGTTATTAAGAAGGTGAAACAAGGGTAAGAGCACCGGTTATTGGCACCTTAAGAGGGAATTTAGACTTTAGGAAATAAATGACCACATAAAATATTGAATTCTAAAATAGTAATAATTATACATAGACTCAAAATTCAAGGCAGAATATATTGGAATGTTTAATTGTTATTCAAAGTTGACAAAAACTCTAAAACTTATTAAAGATAAGTATGTAGTTCCAAAATTTTAGTGCTTGGCACTGTTAACCCCAGTTATTGGCATCCCCGTCTCCAGTGCTTGACACTGCACTCATCTAACCTCTCAATATTTCGTTGATTACGTTAGAACATTGATTAAAAACAAATTGTGCATCTGAAAATATTTAATAATTTTTCAATTATTATTCTAAACTCAGTATTTTATCACTTTCTTTTTGGACAAGCCAATATCTGTGACAGCAGCTGTAAAGCTTTAGCCATGTTTTCTTCGGTATACGTTTTTCTTTCGTCAGGCATACCGATGGGCATACATCATAAGCATAAATAAAAAACTTGATAAATGTTACTAATTTTCTGTTTTAAATTTTCGTACTGTCTACCATCATGGAATTTCCCGTAATGCTAGCCCTAGCTCTATACTTGATAAGACAAATCAAGAACCAATTTTACTTTTTATAATAAAAAATTTGGAATGCCGATAGACTCACTTTTTTCCCCAATTCTTGCTGAAACTGTGACGGAAGATTTGGAAAATGAAGTTTTTAATCACATTAATTTTGAGTTTGACTTTTATGCAAGATATGTTGATGATTCTGTACTTTCTTTACATGCTCAAAATGTGGATATATTACTTAATGTTTTTAATAGTATACATCCAAGAATACAGTTCACTGTTGAAATTGAAACGGAAGGTACATTGAATTTTCTTGATTTGAATTTAATAAAAACTGATAAAAATTATATTATCACTGATTGGCACAGAAAAGCAATTTGTCCGGGAAGTTGCTCGGTTCGGTCGTTCGGTTTAATTCTAATCATTACAGTCAAAACAAAACAGGAGTTGTAAAGAATTTGATTAATTGAGCTCTCAAATTATCTCATCCAAAATTTCATGAAAAGAATATTGAATTATGCAAACAGATTATTTTTGTCAACCATTATCCGATTACCTTTATTGATAAACATACGCATAACAGAATTGTTCAAATTAAGAGTAAAAGCAATAATCGGAACAAAAACAATATACAGGATTACAATAGATTCAATACGGTTGTCCTTCCTTATTTTGGAAAAATCTCAAGTATCTTGAAATCAATGTTAAGAAAAACAAAACAAAAAGTAAAAAAGGTATTTATTTAAAAAGAGATCTTTCGAGACACAAAAAAATTTGGGATGGAGTCATTAATTGGATACATTGACTGTAGATTTGGTGAGAATTTTGCCCGTGTGCAAGTCAATTTTCAATTAAAGAATGTAATAATTGACTTTGGTGTTTATTCGGAATATTTGCCTCTATGAAATTCATTTCCAATCAAGGAATGAAATATGTACCAAAAACACAATTGCTATTAATTATCCCTATTTTATTCTCGAGTAATAATGGTTTTCTTATCTAATAATGTCTTTATTATTTGTACCTGTTGTTTTCCTATAAATTACTCCTGATGAGGTTGGTTTGGTTGACTCCTTCTTTTTCTCCCTTTTCTTTTTTTTTGTTGTACATTTATTGTACAAATATCTCTAAGGAGTCGTGAAAGTAGGTAGTTTTGAAGTCTATTTTTGATTTGTGAACTTTTTCAGACATTCTTTTTTAGCACGCAAAAATTTTCATAAGAGATTTCATTTCGATCTCTAAGAAAATAGGATATCTATCTCAAATTTCCCCAAAATGACTCGCCCACAGACTAAATAAAAACTTTTGCTAACATTTAAAACACTATATAACAGTATGATTAGAAAAAATATCCATGAAAATAATAAAATTCAAATTATATGCTACATAAAGACAATATCAATACCTGTACCTTAAAAGAATAAATGCATTATGTTTAGCTACCTTTACATCTATCTAATAACGACTTTTGTCGTTCCAGCACTTTAAACACTTCATTTCATGAAAATACTGTTTTTATTCAATTTTTATTATTTCGTTAAAATATCTACAAAACATGAAACAGACTCAATTGTTTATAACGTTGCTATAACAGAATTAAAAAATGTCGCCAGCTGAAGATTTTCTTTAGACAGCCTAATAAATTCTTAGCACCCTCAAAATAAAAGTGAATTTAATTTTGATTAATGGTGGTTTTAATTTTAATTTTTTTAAATTTTACAACTAAATTTGACATTATTTTGCATAAGTTGTACATATATTTATACGTAAAAATGATAGTAGAATTAAACTAATATCAGTGAAATACGATAAATGTTCGCATTTTCTTGAAATTTAACGAAAATTAGAGGGAATGCCAATAACCGGCATAGTGCCAACTACTAGTGCTCTTACCCGATGTTTATTGTATCAGTGAAACATTCGACTTTCGATCTATTTAAGAGTTCGGAAATATATTTTTCTTGAATTTGTTTAAAATAACGAAAACTTGCAACCAAGAAGATTAATTTTCTACCAAAAAAGACGAATTTTCAACTAAAAAAGATAAATTTTCCACCAAAAATAAAATAGTTAAATTTTCAATTTCAGTTTCAGTTGAATTTTCAACCAAAAAAGATACGTTTCCAACCAAAAAATTAAAAAAATAAATTGTCAGTTAAAAAATTAATGTTTGCCCAAGAAAATGAGTTCACAACAAAATAGTTAAATTTTCAGTCGGAAATAAAATCAATTTTCAACCAAGAAAATGAATTTTCAACCAAATAGTTGAATTTCCAAAAAAAAGATCAATTTTCAACCAAAAAAATCAATCTTCTACAAAAAAAAAAAAGAATTTTCAACCCAAAAGGGAATAGTTAAATTTTCAGGTGACAATTTTTTTCAATGAAAAAAAACGAATTTTCAACTACAAAGATGAACTTGCAACCAAGACGATTAATTTTCTACCAGAAAATACGAATTTTCAACTAAAAAAGATAAATTTTCGATCAAAAATAAAATAGTTAAATTTTCAACCAAAGAAGTATATATTCAAACTAAGATGATGAATCCTCAACCAAAAAAATGAATTTTCAATCAAAAAACACGAATATTAAAAAAAATAAATAAATTTCCAAACTAAATAGTTATTAATGTTTGCCCAAAAAAATGAGTTTACAACAAAATAGTTAAATTTTCAATTAAAAATAAAATAAATTTTCAACCAAGAAAATGAATTTGCAACAAAACAGTTAAATTTTCAACCAAAGAAGTAAATATTCAACTTAAATGATGAATCTTTAACCAAAAAATGAATTTTTAAACAAATAGCTGATTCTCCAACCAAAAAGGTAAATTTTCAATCAAAAAGATTAATTTTCTAATAAAAAAGACGATTTATTAACAGAACGCATGAATATTCTACTAAAAATGATCAGTTTTGAAATATGAAGATTAATTTATTATCAAAAAAGATAAATTTTCAACCGAAAATAAAAAAATTAAATTGTAGGTTAAAATTTTTTTTTCAAAAGTTGAATTCTCAATGAAAAATGTAATTGTTGAAATTCCAACCAAAAAATATTTTAATTTGAAATGAAAACAATTAAACTTAACCAAAAATCAACAAAATAGTTAAATTTCAAACCAAAGAGATTAATTTTTCACCAAAAAAGACGAATTTCCGACGAAAATAGATAGATTTTCAACCAAAAATGGAAAAGTTAAATTTTCAACTAAAGAAATTAATTTTCAACGAAAAAAGATGAGTTCTCAATGGAAAATGCGATAGTGGATATTTAAAAAAAAAGATTTTAGCCTTAAATAAAAAACAGTTGAATTCAGCCAAAAACCGATTTTTCTATAAAAGAGTTGAATTCCCATCTAAAGGAAAAAAAATGAACGAGATTGTTGAAATTTCAAGCAAAAAAGGCGAATTTTCTACAAAACAGTTGAGTTTTCAACCGAATAAAACGTTTTTCTATCAAAATTGTTGAATTTTTCACGAAATGAACTGAAGCCAATAAACCAATAAACTAAATGATAAAATTTTCAATAAAAAAAGATGAATTCTCAACCAATAATATTTGGGTTTTCAACCAAAGAAATTAATTTTCAACTAAAATGATGAATCTTCAACCAAAGAAAAATGATTTCGAATTCCGGGGTGAGAGAAAAATTGCAATTTTCCTATATTGGGCTATAAATCCCTTTGGCTATCTGTCGCCACAATCTGAAAGGTGAAAATGAAAAAATACTTGCAAAACCGACAAAATTTATCAATTGTCGCAAAAAAATCTTGTGAACTACACTTCGAAAGTAGCTTAAAAAGTAACGATTTTTATAGTTACTGTTACTGAAAAAAATGTAACTATTTACCAATTCATTACTTATTTACAAAAATAACTTCGTTACTAAAACGAAAAGTCCTATAAAAAATGGTTAAAAGAAAATTTGGAGGTATTTGGAAAAGCTACGATTCCTTATCTGAACATTTTTACGTATTTCGCGTCGTTAGGCTCGAAATTGGAATTTTCGATTTTTTCATAGTATTTTCGATGCATTATACCAAAACGACAAGTCCTATCAAAAAATCGTTGTAGGAAAATTTGTAGGTACATATTTTAAGAAGCTACAATTCCTCTTTCAGACATTTTTCGTATTTCGCGTTTTAGGCTTAAAATTGGACTTTCGATTTTTTCATATAATTTTCGATGGTTAAAACCAAAACCACAAGTCCTATCAAAAAGTGGTTAACAGACAGTTTTTAGGTCTTTTGAAAAGCTACAATTTTTCCCTAAACGTTTTTACGCATCTCACGTCGTTTGGCGTCAAATTGGAATTTTCGATTTTGCCATCCTTTAAAAAACTGAGGTGTGAAATTTTGGATCCGGTTGAAATTAGACTGAAATAGTACCAGTTATTGTGCCAATCAGGCCCGAAGCCGGCACAGTAACGAGAATGAGTGTAATATCTTAGAATTTGAAATCCTTAAAATTATGTTTAGTTTTCTAGAATATTTAATTGCTCATTAAAATTATGGTATTTTTTTAGTATAAATTTATAAGAAAGGATTCCTTCATCCACTGGAAAAAAATACATTTTCAAATAGAAATTCAGAATTTTGGACACGCGAATAGGTTCAACATTTTAGAAATATTTTTAGATTATAAAAATGCCAAAATATTTGAAAATATTTCAAAGATTTCTCGGAGGCTCGTACACGTTTTTTCAAGAGTGATCAGCCCCTCGCATGCATTATTTTTAATTACACCTTTTTCGCGTTATTGATAAAATAAACATTACACTTTTTTCAGTTTCACATCTCGATATTCCAATAAACTTTTCCGTGTAACAAATAATTGGACGAAACCGACCATATCGAATCGATTCTGTCGGTTATAAGCGCAGTCTCTTTAATTAACTGGCGTTAATTAAGGCAGTTAAAGCGCCACGAGGAATGCCGAAGAAGTCTGCTGTTTACATAAAAGAGAGGTACGAATGTAAAGCTGCGTCAATTCGCGTCAATTATTTCAATGGGACTTTAACATTGACATTTTCCAGATTTTATGTTAATTGAGAAGCCGTTAAGATTTTAAGAGAGCTCTTCTGCAAATTTCACGACTTGTAACAAATGTAAAGTTTCATTTCTCAGAAACACTGAAGTACCAACGAAAAAATAAAAGTCAATCGAACAAGAAAATAAAAATTAGTGAAAGTTGGCGGCATGCAGCTACAGACAAGGGCTTCGTGAATATTTAAATATATTGCTTAAAATATTTAAAAGATTATCAATAATAAACCAAATTCCTTAAATTTTTGTTCATTGCTATCAAATCTCAACCCCAAACAAGTATTAATCCTTACAGAGATTACAGTGGCTCAGCACTTCAGTTATAGGGAAAATAGGGGAATTCTTCTTTGAAAAAAGGTATTTTTTGAAAAAAAAGGGAATTTTTTCTCTTTCACAAATACCAGTGTAATGAGCAAACATTGATAAATGCAACACTTTTATAAGAAACCACAAATTTTATTAAAAACAAAATTCAGGGTTCGGACTTACTTCAGAAATAAAAAATAGTGTCAATAGTCACATAAATTTTCAAAAATATTAGCAAAATAGTGACATGAAATTTTTTGAATAATAAACTTATGTAGATTCACCGATGGGAAAATGCATAAAATGATAAACAATATATAGTAACTTGAATAATCTATTCTTCTTCTTCCCAGCATGAAATCCAGTAGATGTATAGGGGGGTTTCGAGATACAAAAGTAAGACAGAGTCTGGATACAAATTACAAGACGGACTCTGGATCAAATTTTGCTCACTTTCTACAAGACGGTGTCTGGGTCAGACACTGGACCGGACCCAACGAGCCTTTCATTTCTTATATAGATATAAAAGTTTACCTATTATGCGTGAAATCGCCCCAAAATAATATAATTTATTTATATTAAATGAGACGCTTAGAGGGTCTGGTGCAGAGTCCATCTTGTAATGCTGAACCAGACTCCGTCTTGTAAAAAGTAAGCAAGATTTGATCCAGAGTCCGTCTTGTAATTTGCATCCAGACTCCGTCTTACTTTTGTATCTTGAAACCCCCCTATACATCTACTAAATCCTATAAATATGCAAATTCTGAACTAACTTGCAGAAGTGCTAGTTTGATATTTCAGTATCGTTTAATTGAATTTTGTATAAAATCTTGTAATTGAATTTACTGTATCAGGGACAGTCAGGGTTGCTAAAGTATTTTTATAAAACTTTTCTATTGAATCTATTATACCAGGGTTGCTACATAATTTTGACTTCCAAATTCCAGGTCTTTTCCTGGGTAATTTACAAAACAATTTAAGCCTCACACTGACTATTTACCTCTAATTTAAAGTATTTACAAAGTTAAAGAAAATCTTTGAAAAATATTTCCTTCTTCACTAATTCCAATAAGATTAATAAATTTATTCTACGAAAACTTTAAACTTGAAGTATTTTTAAATCCCAGGAATTGCTACATACCTTCAATTATTTTTTAAAAAATAGCTTCAAATTCCACAGGCGCCCATATTTCTTTAACTAAACTTTCAAGGTAACTTACTTTCATTATTTTCAAATGAGGCAAGTTTATATTTTACAATTTACATCCATTTTGAACTTGAGTTGCCTGAATTTTAACATTTTGTTAATTAAAAAAAAATTTCAATTTGTAATACTTTTTCGATTATAGTTTTTTTTCGTAAATTAAACTTCTTGCAAAATCGGAAAATTTCAATTTTCTATTTCTTTGTTTAATTTCAGTTTCATTCTTTTCCAAATTCTAATATTTTCTACTCGAATTCTTATGAATTGAGAAGGACTTCTAATCTAAACTATTTTCAAGACAGAAAACTTTGAAATTTGAAATTTTCGTTATTAAGAAAATATGAAGGCTTTTATTTAGCAATGTTTATTCTTAAAGCCATTCACATACAAATATTGTTAAATTTCAAACTTATTTTTAAAACATTCAACTATTTGAATTCGATATATTTAATTTTTAAAGATATTAAATGAAAAATATATCGACAATTAAGGCTTTCATTTGGAAATTATGTTTATTCGAAACAGTGCGATTAAAGTATACATTTTTTTATTTTTTAATGATCGAATTTGCGATTATTTCATTAAAAACGTCTTCGAGTTCAAGATGTTGACCCAATAACTGTCACAAATGAAAATCGTGCAAATTTGAAAAAATTTCAATCGAAAAAATTCGAAAATGTCGTATAATCCAAGGACTAAGATGGAAAAAAAGAATAAATGAATTTAAAGTATTATGAACAAATTTTTCTATATATTAGCCTTGAAAATTACATTTTATTTATAAATTAAATGTGAGATATATTTTTGTTTCTCTTTGGCGATACTGATGATTCAATCATGACAGATTTTACTTTTTTCTTTTTTTTTTTTTTTGATCGGAATAATGAATATATTACTGTATTCTTTAAATCAAGTATTTTTTGAAAAATTGGAAAGTATTAAAGGAAAGTTGAAATAGAATTTTGTGCATTGCACTTTGTGGATTGTTCACACAATAAATACAGGAACATAAATAATCACGAGTATCCTCAATAATAATATTGCGAATGGACAGAAATAACAAATTTCAGAAAGTCCAAAAAAATTATTTAAAATATTTTTTCTGCGAATAACATGTTTTTATGTACGATTGTAGCGCATTTTTTTTGGGATTTTATAGATAACCATTTCACAAATTAATCGCAGATTCAAAAAAAGAGGAAAGGGGAGAAAATGGCCAAAATTCCCAAATATAGAGACATCAGAGGATTTAAAGAAAAATAGGGGTATCATAATTCACAAAGAATAAGTCCCAAAAACCCCAAAACATAAATCCTAAAAATTGAAAAAAATGGTTTATGAGGCTTAAGAAATAAATAATTGTACCAATGTTTGAGGTTCTCCAAAGAGTTAATGACTTGGATTTTTAGTGTACACTAGATTGCAAGGCTTTAAGATTTCATGGGACTGCAAAAGATTGCATGGGATTGCAAAAGTTTTCATGGGATTGCAAAAGATTTCATGGGATTGCAAAAGACTGCATGGGATTACGAAAGATCGCATGAGATTGCAAAAGATTGCATGGGATTGCAAAAGATTGCATGGGATTGCAAAAGTTTTCATGGGATTGCAAAAGATTGCTTATATGCGACTGAAAAGTATTGCATGAGATTGTAAAATATTCTATGAATTATAGTAAATTCATTATAGAAAATCATTACATAGAAAACGATTATAGGATAATCAGCACTGGAATAAATAATACAAAAATATTGACGGAATTAATGTAAAAAGTAGAGAAAGTACAAAGGAACAATTTATTTTAGACCACTCAGAGTCTCATATGAAAGTATTTTACACAAAAGAAGCAATTCTACATAAATAAACTTTACACAACAAAAATCTGCAAATTCCCTTGATATCTTTTTAGAATCGCTTGAAATTTTATTCAAATCCATGAAAATCCTTGGAGCTCTTGGAATTTCTTGATACTTTTGGGAATATTTTTTAATCCATTCAAATTTTTGAAATCTGTTAAAATCCATATCCTTAAAATCTTTTAACCCCTTTTGAATTCCTTTGAAATCTTTGAAATAGTTACAAATCTGTAGAAATAATTTGACACCCCTTGAGGAATAAATAGTTTAAATTCATTCCCAAAAGTTCTCTAGAAATCCATTACAATATGTGAAATCCCTTAAAATCTTAGAAATACATAGAGGTCCTGTAAAATCCCTCAAGTCTTGTGGATTTTTTTCTAATTCCTTGAAATCTTTGAAAATACTACAAAATTCTTTACTAACCCTTAAAATTTTTTAAATCTTTTAAAATTTCTTTGGAATTTTTTTGAATAACTTAAAATCATTTGAAATTTTTGTAATTCCTTCATGTCCTTTGAAATTATTGAGATCCGTAGAATTCTTTTTAAATAAAATTCAATTTATTTCCTAAAGTTCTCCAGAAATTCGTTAAAATCTCTTAAAATATTTGCAAATCGTAAGAAATCCATTAAAATAAGTACAAATCATTTGAAATCCCTTGAATATAAATTAAATTAAACTTATTCATTAAAGTTCTCTTGAAAAACCGTTCGAATTCCTAGAAATGTTTAAAATCCCTTGTAATCTTTGCTTTGGAATCGCTAAAAATTCCTTGAAATTGCATTCTCCAGAATTTAGTTCTCTACAAATCCCTTGAAATCTTTGGAAAAACGATTCTTTAAAATTCCCTGAAATTTTCTAAATGTCTTCAAATTATTTGGAATCTTTTAGAATAACTTGAAATCTTTAAAATCGTATGAAATTTTGTTGAATTCCTTCATATCTTTTGAAATTGTTGAAAACCGTAGAAATATAAATTTTATTTAATCCCTAAAGTTCTCTAGATATTCGTTGAGATCCCTTAAAATCTCTTGAAATCTGGAAATCATAAAGATCCATAAAAATAAGTAGAAATCATTCGAAATCTCTTGAACATAAATTAAATTAAACTTATTCATTGAAGTCCTCTAAAAAAAGCCCTTTTAATCCCTAGATATCTTTGAAATCCCGTGCAATCCTTGGAGATTCGACAAAATCCTTTAAGTCTTGTGAAGTTTTAGAATTTACTTATCTAGAAATCCCTTGGAATCTTTGGAAATCGTACGAAATTCTTTGGAATTCTCTGACATTTTGAAATGTCTTGAAATTCTTTTGAATCCTTTAAAACAACTTAAAATCTTTCAAATCCTTTGAATTTTTTTAAAATTCCTTCATATCTCTTTAAATTGTTGAAATCCCTTTAAAGGTAATTTAAATTATTCCCTAAAGTTGTATAGAAATTCGTTGAAATCCCTTAAAATCCCTTGAAATCTTTGAACATCTAAAAAATCCATTAAAATGAGTAGAAATTATTTGAAATGCCTTGAATATAAATTAAATCTTGTGAAATTCCGTGAAATACCTTAAAATTCCTTAAAATCTTTGGAATCGCTAAGAATCCCTTGAAATTCAATTTAATTTCATTTATTTTCCAAAGCTCTCTAAAAATCTCTTCAAATCTTAGGAAATCCTACAAAATTCTTTGAAATTTTCGAAATCTCTTGAAGTTTTTTAGTATTCCTCAAAATCCCTAGAAATCTTTGGAAATCGTAAAAATCCATTAAAATAAGTTGAAATCTCTTGAAATTTTTGAAAACTTTCGAAATCTTTTAGAATCCCTCAAAATGCCTTAAAATCTTTGAAATCGCTAAGAATCCCTTGAAATTCAATTTAATTCAATTGATTTTCCAAAGTTCTCTAAAAATCTCTTGAAATCTTAGGAAATCCTACAAAATTCTTTAAAATCCCTTGAAATTTCCAAAGTCTCTTGAAACCTTTTAGTTTCCCTCAAAATACCCTTGAAATCTTTCGAAATAGTAAAAATCCTTTAAAATAAGTAGAAATCATTTGAAATCCGATGAATATATATTGAATTAAACTTATTTATTAAAGTTCTCTGAAAAACCGTTTAAATCCCTGGAAATCTTTGAAATCCCTTGAAATTCAATTTAATCTAATTTATTTTCCAAAGTTCTCTAAAAATTTCTTGAAATCTTTTAGTATCCCTCAAAATCCCTTAAAATCTTTGGAGGTTGTAAAAATTCATTAAAATAAGTTGAAATTTTTGGAAACTCTCAAAATCTTTTAGAATCCCTCAAAATCCCTTGAAATCGCTAAGAATCCCTTGAAACTCAATTTAGTTTAATTCATTTTCCAAAGTTCTTTAGCAATCTTTGGAAATCGTAAAAATCCATTAAAATAAGTAGAAATAATTTTCAATGACTTGAATATATATATATTAAATTAAACTTATTCATTACTGTTTTCTAAAAAACCGTTTAAATCTCTAG
Organism: Melikaiella ostensackeni; assembly: GCA_032362435.1. Taxonomy (NCBI): domain Eukaryota; kingdom Metazoa; phylum Arthropoda; class Insecta; order Hymenoptera; family Cynipidae; genus Melikaiella; species Melikaiella ostensackeni. Next base: position 279,453 of record JAUMHM010000088.1, on the reverse strand, counting down.
AAATCTTTGAAATCTCTTGAAATTCCTGGAGATTTAATAAAATCCTCTAAGCCTCGTAAAGTTCTTTGAAATTACCTTAGAATCCCACGAAATCTTTGGAATAGCTAGGAATCTTTTGAAATTTCATTTCATTTAATTTATTTTCCAAAGTTCTCTAGAAACCTCTTGAAATCTTAGGAAATCATACAAAATTCTTTAAAATCCGTTGAAATTTTTGAAATCTCTTCAAATCTTTCGGAATATTCTGAAATGTCCGGAAATGTTTGAAAATCTTTTTAATCCTTCAAAATCCCTTGAAACTTTTCGAAATCTTATGAAATTCGTTGGAATCTGTGGAAATATTTTCATATTTCTTGAAAAACGATTAAAATTTAAACCTTAGAATTAAAACCTTAAAAAAAATAAAACCCTCAAAATTAGTTGTTTGGAAATCTTTGAAATAATTTCAAATATTGTGAAGTTTAATTGAAATCTGACGAAATCGCTTGAAATCCATAGAAATTCTCTAGAATTCTTTCAAATTCGTTGAAAGCCAATGATCTATTTGAAATTTTTCAATTGTTTTGGAATTTTGAAAAATTTCTTGAAACCTGTGGAATCGCGTGAAATCTCTTAAAATAAATTAAAATTCCACGTTAATAAAATAAACAAATTATTCGTTTGTTTGTAGTTTCTCTATTTTTTGCATTAATTCTTTCAATATTTTAACATTATTTAGTTCTATACTGATTTTTTTATAATTGTTTTATTATTATAAAAAGATCATTATAGATCTGTACTGAATTTTATATAATATTTTTTCGTAAGGGAGGACTACAAGGGATTTTAAAAGATTGCATGAGATCGCAAAGGATTGCATGGGATTGCACGAGATTTCATAAGATTGTAGAGAGGGTGTGCACCAGATTGCAGGAGTTGTCTTTTGCAATCTTTTGATCTCATAATCTTTTGCAATCCCATGCAATCTGTTGCAATCCCATGCAGTCTTTTGCAATCCCATGCAATCTTTCGCAATCCCATCCAATCTTTTGCAATCTCATGCAATATTTCTTAGTCGCATATATGCAATATTTTGCATTACCATGCAATCTTTTGAAATCCCATGCAATATTCTGCCATCCCATGCAATCTTTTGCGATCTCATGCAATATTTTTTAGACGAATATATGCAATATTTTGCATTACCATACAATCTTTCGCAATCCCACGCAGTCTTTTGCAATCATATGCAATATTCTGCAATCCTTTGCAATCTGTTGCAATTCCATGCAATCTTTTGCGATTTCATGCAATATTTTTCAATCACATATATGCAATATTTTGCATTACCATGCAATATTTCGCAATCCCATGCAATCTTTTGCAATCTCATGCAATATTTTTTAGTCACATATATGCCATATTTTGCATTATCATACAATCTTTCGCAATCTCATGCAATATTTTGCAATCCCATGCAATATTCTGCAATCCCATGCAATTTGTTGCAATCCCATGCAATCTTTTGCGATCTCATGCAATATACCTATTTCAGTCACATATATGCAATATTTTGCATTACCATGCAATCTTTCGCAATCCCATGCAATCTTTTGCAATCTCATGCAATATTTTTTAGTCGCATATATGCAATATTTTGCATTATCATGCAATCTTTCGCAGTCCCATGTAATCTTTTGCAATCCCATGCAGTCTTTTGAGATCTCATGCAATATTTTTCAGTCACATATATGCAATATTTTGCATTACCATGCAATCTTTCGCAATCCCATACAATCTTTTGCAATCCCATGCAATATTCTGCAATCCCATGCAATCTGTTGCAATCCCATGCAATCTTTTGCGATCTCATGCAATATTTTTTAGTCGAATATATGCAATATTTTGCATTACCATACAATCTTTCGAAATCCCACGCAGTCTTTTGCAATCCCATGCAATATTCTGCAATTCCATGCAATCTTTTACAATCCCATGCAATCTTTTGCAATTCCATCCAATCTTATAACACCTGCTGCTTAAAGCTTATAAAACTCTTGAAGCTGAAGTCTCAGCAATTTATATTTTCGAAGGTGGCATACCAATGTCAGGCAGTGACGTGTACGTCATCACAGACATTAAATGCCTTAAGGAGGTCTTTCCGAACTCTTGCATAGTCTGGGAAGGGTAAATGCGCCCAGGAAAAGGTAAAGGACCGACGATTCGCGGAATGTAACGGTGAGCGTGTAATCCGCGATGGGAAAAAAATATGAGTCGAGTAATTACCACAGATTCTCCCTTGTGTTTCTTTGAGTCCAGCAAGAAGCGGGCCCACGTTGTTGTGATAAAAGTGTAAAGCCGCTTAAAGCAATTCTCGAGGCATAATTCCCAACTTGGATCCACATTAAGTATATTTTTTAAATACTATAAGAAAAAAGAAAAAAAGGAAAAAAATACAGTAAATACCGAGATATCAAGAGTGCTGTAGCTCAACTCAATCTACCATTCAATATCAAAATGATTCCATTTAGTGAATTAAAAAATCTACTAGCCCAACATCACGATTTTGGCTGCCGACAGTAGCGTCGTTTTTTTGCAAACAGACTGAAATAGGCAAAAAAAAAGAAAATTTCAACTTGAATTGCTTTTAATTCCTGAAATTTAAAGTAAAAGTATTGCATTTGTAACAAAATAGATGAATTTTCTACAGAACAGATGTATTTTTAACCCGAAAATATGAATGATCAACCAAGAAGACTAATTTTCTACCAACAAAGAGGAATTTACAAGGAAATACCAAAATTTTCAACCAGGAAGAATAAATTTCTACCAAAAAAGATGAACTGTCAACGAAATACATAAATTTGCAACCAAACAGTTCAATTTTCAACTAAAGAAAATTAATTTTCAACCAAAAATATGAATGATCAAATGAAATGATGAATCTTGAACAAAAAAAAAACGAATTTTCTATAAACTTCTTAGGTTTTCAACCAAGAATAATGAATTTGTTTAATTAAATGAAGAATCTTCAACCAAAAAATTATAATTTTCAACAAAGTAGTTGGACTTTCAACCAAAAGATAAGAATTTTGAACAAAATACATACATTTTCAGCCAAATAGTTGAATTTTCAGCTGAAAAAATTAATTTTGAACAAAATAAAACGAATTTTCTGTGAAATAGTCAAGGTTTTGAAAAAAAATATGAACTTTCAAATTAAATGATCAATCTTCAACCGAAAAAATTAATTTTGAACATAGTAGTTGCACTTTCAACCAAGACAGATGAATTTTAAACAAAAGCCATACATTTTCCACCAAATAGTTGAATCTTCAACTGAAGAATATAAATTTTCAAACTAAAAAAACTATCTATCTACAAAATAGTTAAATTTTCCACCAAAAAGATAAATTTTCAACTTAAATGATAAACCTTCAACCAAAAAAATGAATTTTTAACCAAGTAGTTCTACCACAACCCCAAGAGATGAATTCTGAACAAAATACATACATTTTGAACCAGATAGTTAAATTTTCAATTGAAAAAATTAATTTTTAACGAAAAAAAGGAATTTTTTATAAAATAGTTAAGTTTTCGTCCAAAAAGATGAATTTTCAAATTAAATGATCAACCTTTAACCAAAAAAATCTATTTTCAACAAAGTAGTTTCACTTTCAACTAAGAGAGATGAATTTTAAACAAAATACATACATTTTCCACCAAACAGTTAATTTTTCAACTAAAAAATTTGAATTTTCAACCAAAAGAAAACTAACTTTCTACAAAATAGTTAAACTATTGCAACAAGAAAATACATTTTTTAACTTAAATGATAAACCTTCAATCAAAAAAATAAAATTTTAACAAAGTAGTACCACTCTCAACCAAAAGAGATGAAATTTGAATAAAATATATACATTATCAACCAAATAGTTGAATTTTCAATTGAAAAAATTAATTTTCGACCAAAAAGATGAATTTTCAACTTAAATGATAAACCTTTAAGCAAAAAAATAATTTTTTAACAAAGTAGTTTCACTCTCAACCAAGTAGTTGAATTTCCAACCAAAAAAGATTTTGTTTTTATATCTAAAATAATTGAATTCAACCAAGAAAGACGAACTTTCAACCAAATAGTTGAGTCTTTAACTAAAACAGATTAATTTTCCATAAAAAAGGATAACTTTTAAAAAAAATAATTAAATTTTTAACAAAATAATTTAATTTTCAGCCGCAAAAGATGAATTTTCAACTAAGAACATTATTATTCTACTAAAGAACACGAATCCTCCACAAAATACATGAATTTTAAAACAAATAGTTGGATTTTCGATTTAAAAAAATACATTTTCATAAGAAAAGCGAATTTCCAACAAAATATTGAAATTTTCGTACGAAGAAATAATTTTCTAACTAAAATCTCAAATCTTCAACAAAAAAAATGATTTTGTAACAATGTAGTTGCGCTGTCAACCAGGTACTTCAATTTCCAACACAAAAAAATTAATCCTCAACGAAAAATTGCAAAATTTTCAGCCAAAAAAGATTTCAATTTTAAATCTAAAACAGTTGAATTCAACCAAAAAGACGAATTGTCAACAAACTAGTTGAATACATAACTGAAACAGATTAATTTTCAACAAAAAAATCATTGAAATCTCTTAAAATCTTTGAAATATTTGAAGGTCCTATAAAATCCCTTAAATCTTAAGTAATTCTTGGAAATTCCTTGAAATGTTTGAAAATCCTATAAGTAGTTTTCTTTTGTATGAAGAAATGTAGGTAGAAAAAATTAATCGCAATAGTTTTTGAAATGCTTACATTATAGACATCTTCAAATTAGAAAATTAGAAAATTTTTCAAATCGAATAATATAAAATTAAAGTTTTCATGATTACACAATTTTCCTAATCTAAGCCTTCAAAAATGACCAATTTATAAGTTATCAATTGTGAATCTAAATTCTTCAAATATGAATAATTTTGTAACGAAGATTTTAAAAAGGTAACTACTGAAAATTTAACAATGCTTGACTGTAGAAGAAAAGTTAAACGATTGTCAAACAGAAACATTTTAATTTTATGATTCTAAATTTTAATCGTAATTTCAAGTACATAGTTTCCAATTATCCAATCAAAAAAAAAAATTTAGAGCATTTTCAAGAATTGTTGTCGAAAAACTGAAAATATTGAAGTCTTACAAGATTTTTGGAAATTAGCCATATTGTGTAAATTATGAAGAAAAATAAATTTTTGAAATTTTGGCAAAAGTCTGAGAATTTTGAGTGCGATAAAGTTTCTATATACCCAAAAAATTTTCAAGAAAGATTGAAAAGCTTTTAAAAATTACTTTAGTTGAGAATTCATTTTTAAGGTCAAAAATTTATTCATTTGGTTGAAAATTTAATTATTTTGTTGAAAATTCAACAAATTTGTTAAAGTCATACATTTTAGCCGAAAATTCGTCAGTTTGGGTTGCAAATTGGACTATTTTGTAGAAAATTCATATTTTCCGGTTGAAAATTCAACTGTTTCGTAGAAAATTGAACTATTTTGACATTTTTTTTTCTTTCTTGGCTAAAAAATCTCTTTTGGTTAAAAATTCAACTCTTTTCTTGGAAATTCATCTTTTTGGTTTGAAAATTCCTGGCGCGTGACGGTACAGCAGAGAACAAGTTTAAAAACCTATTTTTGTATGAGGTAATAAAAATTTTAGGCCCATGACGAAAATTCAAGGACTTTCCCAGGTTTTCAAGGATTTTAAAAGTCAAATCCCAGGATTTTCTGTGAAAAGATACTTCTAACAAATATTTCCTGGATCAATCGAACTCCTTCATAAAAACATTTTTCTAAATACTCTTCTGCACGTGAACTGAAGAAAAAATGAAAATAAAAATAAAACAATCGTACGGAGTAACGGTGCTGAAATTGATGATACCTGATTGCCAGATAGGGGCAAAAAAAACACGAGATTACGTGAAATCCTTCCTTGTTGTACGTGCAGGGATTAGGTAACTGAGATAAAGACTTTCATTGCTTTATCCATTACCATTATTTGCAAGACTATTATTATGCACATTACTCAATTGTTCTAATTATAATTCTTAATTGAATTACTTTTTAAATTTCTTTTCAGATAAAAGTTAAAAGATAAAATTAATTTTAAAGGTTGCTTTTAGCCTATTTGACCGTGGAGGAAACTTTAGTTAGAAAGACGCCCTAAATAAAAAACTTGCCTTGTTCGCGAATGGACTAACAATTTATTGGTAATTAAAACTTCAACATACTGGTCGATACTGCCGTTATTATTTCTGCCAGTGCACACTTTATGACCAGTGAGCTGATAAAGATTACTCGCTAGTCAAAGCTTGCCAACGAGCCATCAAATGTTGTGTAACTTTGCCGCAATTGAAAATTGCGGTCATTAGTGTTTTTCATGAGACTTTGCGAGTTTTGTTAGGATTTTCGTAACAAGAAATGATCTCACGCAAATCTGAACAAAGATTAGTTCACTGTAAAATAAATATTATCCAAGTGAAACAATAACAGAATTATCGAGATTGATTTATGTAGAATATCGTTTTAGTTTGGTCTTATTAGCTGTATTCGATGATGGGGGGGGGGGGGGTCCAAGGGGCCGAGAGAGAGAGGTGCTTTTAGCTCAGCGAAGTTCAGCAGTTCCGTAGCCACAAAGCGGGCATTTCGAACACTCGCGTGCATACTTCGGACTTATTTTTGAATACACGAGAAAAATTCTCTTTTCATTAATTAGTCTTCATTATTGAAAAAGTTCCATCCTTTATGATAACAAAAATCTACATTTGTACACATACAACAACCACAACAACAAAAAACAACATAAAAAATACTGACTTTTTACATCATAGAAATTCTTGGAAGAGCTTCACGGTCATCGCAGGCCTTACCCGAGACTGAGTTAAATTGAGAGTTCAGTATAATTTGTCTCACAGAAATAGATTAAAAAATATTATGTATTAAATAACATCACTACTAAATGCTTCTTAATTGAACATTTATAAAAATCAAATAATTTCGAATTTCAAGTATTTGAATTCACAATAATTTTATTGGAGATATACAAAATTTGTACAATTCAGTAGATAAGTAGGGTGGTTCCTGGATCAAAAAGTAAGACGGAATCTGGATCAGCATTTCAAGATGGACTCTGGATCAGACCCTTCAATATTCGAACCCGGGGATTAAATTTTTTCGCTCCAAAATAATATTATATATATATTAAATGCTTATCGCAATGGTGTCATATTACGTTGACAAGATCTGCTACCGTCTCAATGACTCTGGGCTCCCTTTGATGCGCGCCGACATCATGCGTCAGACATGAAATTAAATCTTCATGCTGATTCAGACTCCGTCTTGTAAAAACTGCACAAATTTTGTATCCAGAGTCCGTTTTGTAATTTGTACCCAGACTCCGTCTTCCTTTTTGATCCAGAAACCCCCTTACTTATCTACTCAATTTAAAATTAACATATTTAAAGTTTCTATCATTTCGACTTTGAAGCGCTTATGTTCAAAAAATTAAAAGCCGATTCGTCTTTAAAATTTCACGACTTTTAATTAAAATAATTTATGACCGAATCTATTTCAAATTATGAAAGCACAGTGGGACAAAACTAGATTTTTTTAACAAATCAGTCTATAGGTCACGATTTTTATCAGATTTGGACTTTTTTTCAGAATTAAAGCTGATTAAATTCCGCAGAGACTCCTCGAGGTGGATCTTTTAATTTTTGTTTTTACAAAAAATGTAAAGAAAAGTCAAAAAAGGTATTTTCAGCAAAATAATTTTTCAACTTGCAAAAAATAAATTGTATAGACTTAGAATCGATTGAAATGAATGCATATGTACTAAAGGAACATAAATGATAATCAATGTTCTGATTAAGTTAATTGTCATAAACAAATTTTATATATAATTACACAAATCTTAGATTTGTGCAAAAAAGAGAAATTTTTCTCGACTATAATTTTTACGACTTGATATTTGAGTTATCTAACAATGAAAAATCTATAAATAAATTATTTATATTGTTGTAAATAAATTTTATATACGAATATTCCAAGTGTGATATTTTCATACGGGAAAACAATCTTTCTTACCTGAAGTTTTTGCAATACGTTATGAAAATTTTACTCAGTCCTAAGATATGCTATAAATTAACAACCTATATTTTTATAAATGAAATATATTAACAAACACACACTTATAGCATTTTAGCATAGGAGATTCCTTTTATTTACTTCAATTCTCAAAACGGAAAAATCTTTCTTGATAAAAATTACTGCATTTTTTTATAGAAATTTTACTTAGCGACGAAAATTACATGTTAAAAATAAAAAGCATTTTTTATACTGTTTTCTAATAATCTTGTCTATGATTAGCGACAATGTCAAGTATTTCTCAATATAATTTGTACATAAAAATATTAGTTGTTAATTCATGGCAATTTTCACAACTAGTTAAAATTTAGATAATGTATTGCAGTAATTTCATTAAAAAGAACAACATTTTTTTCCATGAAAAAATGTTATAATTGAGTATTCGTTAATATAATTTATTTATAACAATCTACATTGTTAACTTATGGCATTTCTTAGTACTGAGTAAAATTTGCATAACATATTGCAGTAATTTTAAGTAAGAAAGATTTTTTCCCGTGTGAAAATGTCAGACTCTGAATATTTGTTTATAAAATTTGTTTACAACAATATAAATTATTTATTTATAGATTTTTCGTTGCTAAATTAGTCTCAAATATTGAATCGCAAAAATAATAGTCGATAAAAATTTGTTTTCTGAGCACAAATCTCAGATTTGTGTAATTATACCATATATAAAATTTGTTTATATGAATCAAGCAATTCATAACATTGATTATTTATATCCCTTTTAAGCATTTTCATTCACTTGGATCGATTCTAAGTCCATACAGTCTATTTTTCGCAAGTTAAAAAATGATTTTGTTGAAAATATCTTTTTTTTCACTTTTATTCTTTACACAGTTTTTTCTGAAAAAATATTAAAAATCTGCCGAATTTAATTGGCTTTAATTCTGAAAAAAGTCCAATTCGGATGAAAATTGTGACATTTCTTGTTTCATGTTATCCAATTTTTTTCACACTTTCCAAATCCACAAAAAAATTGAAAATTAATACAGAATGGTAAAGTTATTTTGATTTTTTGGAAATAGAATAAAATTTTCTCAAAAACCCCGCACTTTTCAAGACATTTTTAGGAATAAAAGTTACTGAGATAGTATACTCGCCATAAATTTCCCATTTGGTATTATTCTGTTTTTCGGGGGAAAAAAATTATGAAAACTGAATAAACTGTGATACGAAAAACCTTAATATAATAAAAAAAAATTGCAAGAAACTTGTTTTACCCTTAAAATTTGACAATATTCGTAAAAAATGTAAAAAAGTCGTTATGTTTATTTTTAAAAATGCGTGCCTGTTGGCCAGCGTGATTTGAAATGGATTTCGTCTTCAAACTGATAATTACCATCATATCTAATTTCAAATTGTGCCTTTTTCAATCTAAAATTTGAAACTTTTAATTTTAATTTTAATTTTACATTGGAATCTCGTCAATTGTGAACATTTTTATTAGTTTTGAACTGAAAGTGATTAAAATTAAACATATTTAGATTGAAATATCCAAAATTAAAATAAATTAAATACACAACCCTTCTAAAGTTGAAATATTTTCAATTGCGTATATAAACGATAATTGCATAAATAAAGAGTTAAATTTTTAATAAATGAAAGCCGAAATAATTTCAAATCTAACAATTTTTAATGGGAAATATTTCAAAGTGAAAAAGAAAATTGTTGTTTATATTGTACATTTTGAAATTGAAATATATATTAAAAATTCTCTAATTTTAATTTGCCCTCACACAATTCAAACTTTAGTTGTTTTAGGGAAGCCTTCAAAACTGATAGGAATTTCATATTTAAAATATAGAAGAAAATAGAACACTCCAACCTTTACCGCTCAAGGTTCAATATTCAACAATTATAAATTAAAATACTTCAAAGTTTGACTATTTCGAATAGATGCGTTAAATTTTAGCCTTATGAAATTGTAACAATTCCAAAGACAAACTCGAAATCTGGAAATTTTTTAATTGAAACATTCAAAATTTAAACATGTTAAATCTAAATATTTTCAATTTGCATAATATTTTAAACATAGGCACTAACACACTGTGAAATTCTGAAGCATTTTTACTTTAACAATTTATTATTAAAAGCATTCAAAAATTGGAAAATTTTAAATGAGAGCATTAAAAACTGAAAAAATCTTAATTTAATGTGTCCGCTTGGACATAAGGATTGTTTAAGGCTTCTCGTTCGATCATTACATACTTTCTTAAAAGTCACGATTTTAAAAATCTGAATGTGAATCTTCAACTATACAGAAGTAACTTTAACTTCTTCAGTCTAACATTTTTTATTTCAATGTCTTTTTCAGTCCCATATTGTATAACATACACCAGACTTATCCACTCACAGAACATCCTGGGGTTCTACATTCATCTTCAAGTTGGATCAAGTTGCAGCAGACTGATACTGATTTGATTAAAAAGATCCAGATTTGGTATCAAAATTATAATTGACAAGTGAACATTGGCACTTGATACATGCGTTGAATGTCAAATTTATACATTCATATTTCACCCAATTCGATTGAGTTTTATTTCCATTTTCAAAACATAATATTTTCACAGTTTTCATTGTTATGATCATGAATCATACATAGATCATCATGTCTCATTACATCGTTATCATCAACATTTAACATCATCAATCACACTGTAAAAACAGGGAATTATTTCAGAGCTGATTTCAGATATTAATTCAAGACTCAGAACAAAATAGTCTTGAGTGGTATTAAAATGAGACCGCTGGTGGGAACCCAGAGTCAGCACCATCTTCACATAACATCCTCATCAATTACATCTCGTCTTCATATCATTATTAACTTATAACACAATCTGCATAACATCATCTTCCGACAACGTCATTGTCAATCATAGATCACCATCATTCATAATACGTTATCCTTATCATCAACAATCTTAGATAGTCGAAAGAGCCTTCTATAATTTTTTCGACATAGTCAGAGAGAATCTAATTTGATGTTCAGCCTGACAGTTTGCAGAGATTCAGACTGACTACCGGGATAATCGATTTATCCTTCCGGGATGATCAATACGATCATCTTATTCACTCATTTCCACCATCCGTGGAGGATCAGATGAACCGACGCGGATAATCAATCTTTGCGCGTCGATCATGTGCGTGAAAATTAAAAGGTCATGTGACTCGGACCGAGACCACTCTCGGAGTTAGCGAAGTCGTTCAGTCGTTCAGCGTCATCTTGGCTGAGTATTAAATTTAAAAAGATTTTTAATAAGTTTCAACTGCTGGTCGACATTCAGAACATGCGTGGAGAATTAATGTGCATAAGAGAGAACGTAGTGGAAAGTGGATTATGTTTTTATTTTTATTTTTTTATTTTCAACGTCAAATTTGATGATCAGCAAAAAGGCGTCATTCGACACTCAGCAATCAATGTGTTCTCGCTGTGTCGTTTTTGACTAAAAATGTGATACAAATTTCATCATTCAGTGATGATACAGAAATAAGAGTAACGATATGCGTGATATGCATTTACATCGATTCCTGAATTAACTCCAGTATTTTAACATGTTACAATTCAGTGCACTGACACCGTGTCTTTAGCCTCTCGCGCTCAAAAAACAATATATTGTCAAAGTGCACTGCTGGAGAGTCAAGTGCATAAGTGGATTACGTTTTTTTTTAGATTTCCAACGTCAAATTTGATACCTAGGACAAAAGCGTCACTTGACACTCAGCAATCAATGTATTCTCACTGTGTCGTTTTTGACTGAATACGTGATAAAAATTTCATCATTCAATAATGATACAGAAATAAGAGTAACGATATGCGTGATATGCATTTATATCGATTCCTGAATTAACTCCAGTATTTTAACATGTTACAATTCAGTGCACTGACACCGTGTCTTTAGCCTCTCGCG
>JAUMHM010000088.1:256052-267256 GCA_032362435.1 Melikaiella ostensackeni | reverse complement strand
AAAAAATTGAAGATCGAACAGACGTAGCCCGCGAAATTTGAAAAGTCACCTTATTTTTTGATCACACCTCGTATATCGGTTTCTGAATTGACGCCAGTGTTTTGAAATGTTACAATTCAGTGCAGTGACGCCGTGTACTTAGACTCTCATTCTCTAAACAATATGTTGTCAAAGTGCACTGCTGGAGAGTAAAGTGCATGAGAGAGAACATGGTGGAAAGTGGATTACGTTTTTTCTTTTAGATTTTCAACGTCAAATTTGATGCTTAGGACAAAAGCGTCACTCGACACTCAGCAATCAACATGTTCTCACTGTGTCGTTTTTGACTGAAAACGTGATAAAAATTTCATAATTCAGTAATGATACAGAAATAAGAGTAACGATATGCGTGATATGCATTTATATCGATTTCTGAATTTACTCCATTGTTTTGAAATGTTACAATTCAGTGCAGTGACGCCGTATACTTAGCCTCTCGTGCTCCAAACAATATATTGTCAAAGTGAACTGCTTGTGCATATCAGATCATGTCTCATGCACCTCGCTCTTCACAAACTATAAAAAATACTTTTAGATTTTACGAATTTCACATAAATTTTCAGGTATTGCAAGTTCCACTTAATTGGGTAACATTCAGTCTCTTATAAGAGAGAGACTGGAACCTCGTATACATGTATAATGTAGGTAGAAGGTCAACAGATATGGAAGCTATGGGATAATTAAACTAACCCTCTAAGATAGGATCAGGTGGATCCTCTGCGAGATGATCCAGTCGACTATCTGAGATGATCAAGTCGACCACCCGCAATGATCAATTCGACTCCTTATGATGATCAGGTCGGCCCTCTGAGATGATCGAGTCGGCCATGGGGTCGACCATCCGAGATGATCGAGTTGACTCCGTTAGATAATCGATTTGAACCTCCTGTATTAACTTTCTAGAGATAGTCATTCTGACTGTCTAATAGGCTGTCCTATATTTGACCCTCGAAGATAGTCATAGTCCGAACATCTGGATGTTCAGGCTTGACTTCCACTTTTCCCCGCGTATAATCTTCATCGTTTTGGATTAGCTTTTTTTTGTTGCATAAGTTCCACTAATGTTTCAAAGTGGGGTTGAATCAACTTGAATTGCAAGGTCCTTGCATATGGAATTTTTTCGACATTTTAAGATCAAAAACCAAAAATTCATCGTGCCTTTTTTAAAAGAGTTTCTTCTTATATCACCTTGTAGCACCTTACAGCAACTCAAGTTTCCGCATGAATTTCTTCTATCCGTCTGTTTTCAAAAAAAGGTGACTGTCGGTTGCTAGGATCATAAAGTTGTGCTAGTAGATTTTTGGATTCCTCAGATTCGATCATTTTGAAATTAAATGGCAGATTGAATTGAGCTGCAGCAGTTTTTATATCTCATGATTTACTGTGCTCTTATATATTTTTTATCACTTACCAGAAAAAAATGCGCGCAAATAAAACCGGAATAACATAACAATCCAGGAAAACCCGTTTCAGCTGACTAGGTCTAGGTCACGTGGTCAGGAAGAGTTTTAAGTTTAGAAAAATGTGGTTACTCATGCAAATCTGGGCTTTTTATTACCATATACGTAATGGTAAAAAGAAAGAATTTCAGGTGGAAGAAACTCATGCGAATCATGCCAAGGACCGCGGTGTACTCGTTACGCAACTCGGGCGAATGTAATCTGCAGAGCGGTGTGCATGGTCGCGGTTTTTCCTGAGTCATAACGCGTAGTGTAAGTTAACAATACCCCACATAGAAATGAACCAGTTCAGCATTGTTTCTCCTGTATTACATGTTACGTATGTAAAGCGTAAGTCCACTGTGTGTGGCTAATGCAATACGTGCTCATGCCCTCCACTTTTGGTACTGGGTTGTGTTCCAGGTATGACATCGACGTACTCGTACTGTACGTGGCGGAAAGTAAAACACTGAGAATTCTCAAGTATTTTTGTCTTAAAAGCCAACCTTTTTCTTGAGATCATACTTTCAAGAAAAACCTGTTGAGAGTTTCTTTTCAGAAGAAAGGTAATTTCAAAATATAAATTGCTCTTTTCGGCGCTAGTGTCTTCATAAAATTTATTTTTACATTGTGTTTATGGAAAAAGTAAATAAGACACAGTAAACCCCGGGCTATCAAATTGTTGAATATCATTTTGATTATCAACTTAAGATCAAAATGATGATCAAAATGATCCACTTTTGCGGATTCAAAATTATTTTTACACAACTTCATGCACATCTGTCGAGTGGAAGTTGTTATACTTTTTATTGAAAGTCGTAGATTAGTCATGACCGACGATTTATTTCAACCTTGAACAAAGTAGTTAAATTTCAAACCAAGAAAAAAATTTTCTACCAAGAAGATCATTCTCTTCCAAAAAGACGAATTTTCAACAAAATACATAAATTTTCAACCAAATCGTTGAATTTTCATCTAAAAAAGATTAATTCATAACCAAACACATAGTTAAATTTCCAACTGGAAAATATACATTTTTAACCAAAAATAGAATAGTTAGATTTTCAGTAAAAAAAATTAATTTTCAACCAAAAAAATGAATTTTCAACAAAATAGTTAAATTTTTAATCAAAGAGATGAATTTTCAACTGAAATGATGAATCTTTAACCAAAAAACATTAATATTTAACAAAGGAGTTCAACTTTCAACCCAGTAGCTGCATTTTCTCCCAAAAAAAATGAGTTCTTAGCGAAAAATGTAATATTTGGTATTTCAACCAAAAAAAATTTCAATTTGAAATCAAAAACAGTTGAATTCAACCAAAAAGACGAATTTTCAATAAAAATTTGAATTTACAACCAAAAAAAAAACAAAAATTTTTGACCAAACTTTTGCATTTTCAAGCCAAAAAAACAAACTTTCTACAAAACAGTTCAATTCACAATATGCACATATGAATGTTTACCAAAAAAGTTAATTTTCAACAAAATAATTGAATTCAACTAAAAAAGACGAATTTATGAAAAAAGTTAAATCCTCCACCAAAACGGATGAACTTTTACCCAAAAAGATTTAATTTCAAACAAGAAGAAGAATTTTTTACTAAAGAAGAACAAATTTTCAACCAAATCATTGAGTTTTTAGCTAAAAATGATACTTTCCCACCAGAAATGAAACAGTTGAATTTTCAACTAAATACTCAAATTTTCAACTGAAAAGAACAATTTTTTATTAAAAATATCAATTTTCAAGCAAAGAGATGAATTTAAACGAAGAAGATTAATTTTTTACTAAGAAACACGATTTTGCAAGAAAATGCATGAATTTTCAACCAAATAGTTGAATTTCCAACTAAAAAGAACAATTTTCAATTAGAAATAGCAATTTTCAACCAAAATAGTTGAATTTTCAACCAAAGAGATGAACTTAAACAAAGAAGATTAATTTTTTACCGAAACAGACGAATTTTTAAGAAAATAAATGAATTTTAAACCAAATAGTTGAGTTTTCAACTAAAAATAAACAATTTTTAATCAAAAATTCCAATTTTTGACCAAAATAGTTAAATTTTCGAACAAAAAGATGAATTTAAACCAAGAAGATTATTTTTTATGAAAAAGACGAATTTCCAAGAAAATACAGGAATTTTCATCCGATTACTTGAATTTTCAACTAAAAAGAACAATTTTCAATTGAAAATATCAATTTGCAACCAAAATAGTTCAATTTTCAAGCAAGAAGATGAATTTGAACCAAGAAGATTAATTTTCTACCCAAAAAGACGAATTTTCAAGAAAATGCTTGAATTTTCAACCAAATAATTGAATTTCCAACTAATTTTGAAATAGAAATAAAAATTTTTAACCAACATAGTTAAATTTTAAACCAAAGAGATGAATTTAAACAGAGAAGATTGATTTTTTACCGAAAAAGATGAATTTTCAAGAAAATAAATGAATTTTGAACCAAATAGTTGAGTTTTCAACTAAAAATAAACAATTCTAAATTCAAAATTCCAATTTTTGACCAAAATAGTTAAATTTTCAAGCAAGAAGATGAATTTAAAACAAGAAGATTAATTTTCTACCAAAAAGACAAATTTTCAAGAGAATGCATCAATTTTCAACCAAATAGTTGAATTTTCAACTAAAAAGAACAATTTTCAATTAGAAATATCAATTTTCAACCAAAATACTTCAATTTTCCATTGAAAAAGGAGAATTTTTAATTCAAAATACCAATTTTTAATTAAAAATATTAGTTTTCAACCAAAAATAGAATAGTTAAATTCTCAGTCAAAAGAATGAATTTTCCACAAAATAATTAAATTTTCAACCAAATAATTAAAATTTTCACCAAAAAAGATAACTCCTTAACAAATAATATAATTGGAGTCTTTTCAAAAAATTTTATTAAAGAATTAACATTCAACCGAAAATGGTTGGATTTTCTTATTGGGTTTTATTAATTCAGTTCGATTCAAGTGGAAAAATGAGAAGAAGACGAACTTCATTCTAAAAAAAGACAGATTTTCAACCAAAAATGGAACACTGAAATTTTCAGTCAAAAAAATTAATTTCCAACAAAAAGAAAAATGAATTTTTAACAGATTAGTTCAACATTTAACCAAGAGGATGAATTTTCAACTAGAAAAGATGAATTCTCAACGAAAAATATAATAGCTGATATTTCAACTAAAAAAAAATTTAATTTAGAATCCAAAACAATTAAATTCAACCAAAAAATGACAAAATTTTTACAAAATAGTAGATTTCTAACTAAGAAAGATTTTCCAGTCAAGGGAGAACAAACATTTCGACAAAATTGTTGAATTTTCAAGCCAAAAAGGCGAATTTTTTTACAAAACAGTTGAATTTTTAACAAAAAAATTACTTTATAACAAAACTGTTGAATTTCCAACAAAATAATTAAATTTCAAACCAAATAATAAAATTTCAATCAAAAAAGATGAATTCTCAACTAAAAATATAATAGTAGACTTTTCAACCAAAGAGATGAATTTTCAGCGAAAATGTTGATATTCAACTGGAATGGTTAAATTTTCATTAAGAAAAATTAATTTACTACAAAAAAAACGAATATTTAACTCTGGAAATTATTATTTTTCTCTTACTTAAAGTGTTCCTATACTTCTGGAAGATTTGCATCTTCCTAGGATGAACAAACTATGTTTTCGAAAAAATTTTTTTTCAAATGAGATTATTCATAGTGAGATTCCACTAATATTCAGTAGAAATTTTTACTAAAGTCAATTAGTGGCTCAGTTTTCACTAATTGAGAAATACATACAAAGGTTTTTGTATCCCATGAAATTAACATCAAAGTCTAATTTTATAAACAGAATTAAAGCAGTTGTACTGCAATTGAACGGATGTAATAATTAAAAAAACTATTATTATATAGAAAAGAAAAAAGTTAAATAAAACAATAAAATGTCATAGACCTCAAATACGTTAGTTTTCCTTGAAAAGGTAAAAACATGTTTCAATTCTTTGAGAACTAGGTTGAAGTATTTAATACAGCCATTATATCAAGTTTATTGAAATATTGATTGAATCACTCATTTACGAGTATGTGCCCTCGAGCGGACAGAATCAGAGTAGAAAACGTCGTTTATAGCAGACTTTCAAGAAATGATAAGTAAATAGCAATGCAGAATCAGGGCTGTAATTTTGAGACTTCAGAAATCTAATTACATTGTTTATTACTAGACAAGATTTTAGTATTTATTTTACCAGTAGTTTCGAAATTTGCATAACTTGTCAATTAGAAAAAAATTCTATGGTCACAGCCTAATTTACTTTAAAAAGAGTGAAAAAAGTGACCTATTTGAAACACAAGGCGACCAAAACTGACTAATTTCTAGCCCAAAAAATGACTAAAATTTACTAAAAGTAACTAATGTGCATTAATAATTATTACTGAATGTACTTTTTAATCCTGAAGAATTTGATGAAATTCATCAGAATTCCAGGTGAATTCACGAATTTAGGATAAATTCGAAAGGATTCAAAACAGTTCAAGTTAAATTCAAAATGATTCAAATGAACTGAAAAAATCTAAAAAATTACACTGATTTCTGTGAAATTGGAGTGAATTTAGAAGAATGTAAGATACTTTGACGAAATTCATAAGAACTTGAGTGAATCGAACAAAATTTTGAAAATTAAAAAAAAATTCCATCGCATTGAAAAAAAAATGAGAGTGAACAGAATTCAGGGCCAATTCAACCGAATTGACGGCAAATTTAACATAACTTAAGTGAATTGAAAAAAATTTCAAAAAATAAAAATAAAAAACCAATGAATTGAATCAGAGCTGCTACAAAACCCCAATTTCAAAATTCCCCGACTTTTCCTTAACTAATTTTTCATTTTCACTGATAAAAATTCAGTGGGAATTTTTTTTACATTCAAGTGAACTTAAAATAATTGTAAAATATTTTTAAAAGATTCATTGAATTCATTTAATTTGGAGTAAATTTGCAAACATTCAAGGGAATTCAAAAGAATTTAAAAGAATTCAGGATAAATTAATAAGAATTCTGACTGAATTCCAAATGAATTGAAAAAATCCAAAATATTCTATTGATTTCAGTCAAATTAGAGCGAATTGTGAAGAATTCAAGGGAATTCCAGAAAAATTGAGGAAATTCATACGAATTCAAGACTAATTAAAAAAAATTTAGGGTGAATTTAGAATAGTTTAAGTGAATGGAAGAAATTTTTCCAATAAAAAAAAAATCATTAAATTCAGATAAATGGGAATGAACAGAATTAGTGAATTTGGAGGAATTAAAAAAAAAAGAGAATTCGATAAAATTCATTGAAATTCAAAGTGAATTTAAGAAAAATTCAAGTAAACTGAAAACAATTCAAAAATGTTTTAAAAAATGATTGAATTCATTAAATTTGTAGTGAATTGAGAAGAGTGTAAGATACTGCGACGAAATTCATAAGAACTTGAGTGAATTGAACAAAATTTGAAGGATTAAGAAAAATTCCATCGAACTGAAAAAATGGGATTGAATAGAATTCCGAGAAAATTCAACAACATTTAAGTGAATTAAAAAATAATAAACAACCAATGAATTTAATGAGGGCTGCTACAAAATCCCAATTTCGAAACTCCTTGACTTTTGTCTGACTTATTTTTCATTTTCACTAATAAAAATTCAATGTGAAAAAAAATCATTAAATTTTGAGTGAATTTGCAAAAATTAAAGGGAATTCAAAAGAACTAAAAAGAAATTAAGATAAATTAATAAGAATTCTGCATGAATGCCAAATGAATTGAAAAAATAAACCAAAATATTCCATTGATTTCAGTCAAATTAGAGCGATTTGAGGAGAGTTCAAGGGAAATCCAGAGCATTCGAGGAAATCCATAAAAACTCAAGGTGAATTTTTAAAAAGTGAACTGAAAACAATGCAAAACTATGATATTTCGAAAATTGATTGAATTCATTAAATTTGGAGTGAATTCAAAAGTGTTCAAGCAAATTCAAAAGAATCTGATGAAATGCCTAAGAATTCAAGGCGACTATGGTGACTTTATCTTAAAAAAAGTGACTAAAAAGTGATTTGAGGAAAAAAAGTGACCAAAAGTGACTTAAGTGACGGTGTAGTGTCTAGTGTGTAGTAGCCCTGTATATTAAAAAAGGATGTTAAAAAACGATTTCTTTAATTCAAGGCAAATATTTTTCTGTGTGTATTAATAAAATTCTGTTAACTCGACCAAGAACCGAACCTCAACGGAACGGAAGCAAAGTCTATATATTGCTTTAAGGCCATGTAACGAGTGGGTCACGTGACCAGATGTCTACCTTACCGACACTTTTTTTATTTACTAACTTACGTTCACACGAAGCGCCACATCGAGTTGAAAATTTAGGAAACTAAATAAGAAGCATTAATAAAGGTGTGTCTTGTCCTAAATTTGATTAATTATGAAAAATGCAAAAAAAAATTGTTCACAAAAAAAACTTTTTTCATAATTATAAAATTTAAGGACCAGGCACACCATTCTTAGTGCTTCTTATTTAGTTGGTAAATAAAAAAGTGTCGATAAGGTAGGAATCTGGTCATGTGACCCACTCGTTACATGGCCTTAAGTCTCTATTTAGTAAATTTGTAAGCAAATTTTCAAATATCATAAAATCAATTTTGTACTTGTGTTGTATTGCATGTCCCATCCGATACGAAAAATACTTATAAGCAGTGTTTAAAACAAAAGAGATTTTTTCTTGGTATTAAAAATTTCTGAAAGTAAGCAAAATCATTCAACCATAATGAACTTGTGAATGAGATGAATAGTTTTAATTTTTTCGATATAGAAAATCGTGTTTCAAAATGTGTTCCATCCGATACAATGTTTTGGGTTATACTTCCGGAAAGGTCACCCTCAAGAATATTGACTTAATAATTTGCCTGGGGGTTTCTTTTGCATCCCATTTGAAAGTCCCAGAAGGATTTTTGACGGAGATCAATGTAAATTAAGTTATTAACAATTTTTCTTAAAAAAAATATTTTTATGTTGTTGAAAAACGTCGAACAGTATTGATCTAAGATAAAAATTCTTTGCATAAAAGTTGTAGATCTCATCGAAACACACATTTTTTATATGGATGCAAAAATATCCCCTAAGCTAAGTATCAAGTCAATATTCTTGGGTGACCTTTGCGGAAGTATACGCTTATTTTGGAATTCTTGTGACTTATATTTGGATCACAGGAAAGCTTTTTTAGGAAATATAAATAAGAAAATCATTTTCTCAACAGTTTTGATCCTCGAAATATGCACTAGGACAATTTTGTTCCATCCGCTACAAATAGGGTATTACTTAGTGAGAAAACGGAATAACTTTTAAGCAAAATAAATATATATGGACTAAACATCGTATCTATAGCATCTCTTAACAAATTTCCAACTATATAGTCTCATACAATTAATAGACTTTTTAAGGAATGTAGTCAAGTGTTAGATGAACTGAGATGAACTGTAATCAACTATACAATAATATACGTCATGAATAAAATGGCTCTAGTTGCAAGTGATGAACATTCTAAAGGAATACTTTTTTTCGAATTAGACCGATTTATAAGAATAATTGTATAAAGGTGATAGTAATTGATGGCCTTTGGTCTTTGTAAAATTCATATAGTATATTTGAGAACGGAAGTACAGTCGATGCATTCCGCTGTGGAACCACAGCCTCATCAGGACTATAACAAATAATGGAGCATGTCATGAATATACATAATACATTTATGGTCTATTTTCGATTAAATACATTTTTGGTTTACTAATTCTATTTTTAAACTTTCCGCAATGTGTACTTTTCATCCAAATTAAATGTCAAAAATAAGTGGTAGATCTCATATTTAAGAAGTCAAAAATGTTTTCTATTATGTGTTCATAACCCCACTAAATGTGGAGTGGAATTCGGAGTTATTTTTGACGGTGTATTTCATGGTTTTGAGATTGTTAATTTCCACTATTGTTTTTGATTTTACTGTTATAAATTGATGTGACTTTGATGTCCTGACTTTGATGAATTGATGTGACTATTGTTTAAACTAATGATAAGTATACAAAAGTTGATATAGAGCTACATTTTTATGCTGCTCCAAAAACATTCAGAGTGTATGAACTAACGTTAGAAGCAAGTGAATGCGCATGCGTTAGATTTGTTGGTAAGAGAAGGAATTTAACCGCAAGTTTCAATTTGAATCATGATAAATTACACTTAAGTTCTCTCTGTCTGTTCATAAGTTCACTGAGTTCGTATTTTTGACAATGTAAAACATTTCCATAATATTCCTATTGTGATAATTGTTTTCAATTCCTGAAATTTTAATATTTTTCTCATGAAAGTTAAATTTATGCGTATATTCGGTGGTGTATTTACATACTGCTGTGTTTTTTCGAAGATGGTTTTGATCTGATCGATGTTCAGATATGCTACTCATTAAGGGTCTTTTTGTTTGGCCTATATATCGTCCGCAGTTTATATAGGTTATTTCGTATGAAACATTTGTTTTTTGAAACTTAGGTGTAGGATCTTTTGGTATATGTAGTAAAGTTTGTTGTAATTTTTTTTTATGGATAAAATCGTATGGATGTTTAATTTTTTACAAATTTTTAAAATTGGGTCGTACAATTCTTTGACAAACGGTACTACTAGAATTCTTTTCAAATCAATTTCTTTCTTTCTGTTTAGTTGTAAGATGTTAGTGTTGTATGTTTTAACGTTTGGTCTATAGTTCTTTTGATAAAGTGGTACAGGTAGTTATTATTCAATAAATTTTGTGTAACTATGGCAATATTTTTAGGGTGGAATTCAGGTTCTGAAATTTTTATGGCTCTGTCCAACATTGAGAAAATTATTCCTTCCTTTTGGTTTAAATGGTGATTTGATAAATAATTTCATGTTTGGCCAGTTGTAAATGGTTTTTGGTACCAACCTGCTTTGATGAACCCTTTCTAAAAAATTAGAGTTATATCTAAAAAGTATTTGTTTGTTTTTTGGAGTTTCTAGAGTAAATTTCAAAGATCCATCGATTTTGTTGAATTCATTCTGAGTAGTAAGAACTTGGTCTTTTTTTGGCACACAGTATCGAATCATCGACGTATCGATAATAAAAAAGAACCTTCAAGTTTTCGTTTTTCAAGATCTTTTCTTCTATATTTTGCATTACTAATTCGGCTGCCACTGATGATATGGGTGAACCCATCGGGGTTCCGTTTTTCTGTCTGTATATTTTGAAAGCGAATTGTAAATATGCATTTTCCATGCAGAAACTAATTGCTTCAATAAATTGTGTATAATTTAAAGCAGTATATTGTTTTATCAGGTTCCATTCTTGATATATTTGTTCATGAACGATGTTTCTATCGATGTTAGTGAACACTGATACTGCATCTAGCGAGAAAATCGTATAGTTATCTGGAATTTTTAGATGTTTTACATTTTCCACTATATCCCAACTATGTTTGATTATTCGTGTAGAAGTAGATGTTATTTTGTTCAGGATTAAAGTTAAATATTTGGACAAGTTGTGTAAAGGTGATCCTTAAATTCCTTCCGTTAAATTCCTCCTCTTACCAACGAACCCGACGCATGCGTATTCACTTCTTTCTAACGTTAGTTCATACACTCTGAAAGTTTTTGGAGCAGCATAAAAATGTAGCTCTATATCAATT
>JAUMHM010000088.1:240106-252569 GCA_032362435.1 Melikaiella ostensackeni | reverse complement strand
TTTAATTTAATTTATTTTTTAAAGTTCTACAGAAATCCCTTAAAATCGAGCTTGAAATCTTTGGAAATCCTACAAAATTCTTAAACATCCCTTGAAATATTTGAAATCTATTGAAGTTCTTTGAAATCTCTTAAAATAACTTAAAATCTTCAAAATCCTTTGCAATTTTGTAAGTTCCTTCATATCCCCTGAAATTATTGAAGCACATAGAAATCCCTTGAAATGAAATCTATTTTATTCCCTAAAGTTCTCTAAAAATTCGTTGACATCCCTTAAAATTCACTGAAATCGTTGGAAATAATAAAAATGCATAAAAATAAGTAGAAATCATTGAAAATCTATGTGAAAATCTGTTCAATATAGATTAAATTAATCTTATTTATCAAAGTTCTCTATAAAAAACTGTTCAAATCCATAGAAATTTTTTTAATCTCTGGAGATTCAATAAAATGTTTCAAATTTTGTGAAATTTCTTGAAATACCTTAAAATTCCATGAAATGTTTGAAGTCGCTAGGAATTCCTTGAAATTTCATTTCATTTATTTTTCAATGTTCTCCAGAAATCCCTTAAAATCGAGCTTTAAATCTCTTGAAATCTTTGGGAATCCTACAAAATTCTTTGTCATTCCTTAAACTTTTTGAAATCTTTTGAAATTCATTGGAATTTTTTCAAATAACTTAAAATCTTTAACATCCTTGGAAATTTTGTAAGTTCCTTTACATCTCCTGGAATTGTTGAAATACGTAGAAATCTCTTGAAATCCAATTTATTTTGTTCCTTAAAGTTCTCTTTAAATTCATTAAAAATTAAAATCCCTTAAAATCTTTCGAAATCGTAAAAATCCATTAAAATCAGTAGAAATCATTCGAAATCCCTTGAATATAAATTAAATTGAATTTAGTCACAAAAGTTCTGTAAGAAACCGTTCAAATCCATAGAAATCTTTGAAATCTTTGGATATTCAATAAAATTCTTTAAATCTTATGAAATTCCTTGAAATACCTTAAAATCCCTTGAAATTTCATTTCATTTGCTTTCCACAGTTCTCTAGAAACCCATTAAAATCGACCTTAAAATTTTTGGAGTTCCTGCAAAATTCATTGAAATCCCTTGAAGTTTTTGAAATTTCTATAAATTCTTTGGTATCTGTTAAAACAGCTTTAAACCTTTAAAATCTTTTATAATCCCGTCAATCCTTAGAGATAATTTGAAGCCATATAAAACCCCTTAAATCTTCTGAAATTCTTTGGAATCCCTTGAAATCTTTGAAAACGCTACAAAATTCATTGATAATCCTTAAAATTTTCGAAATCTCTGAAAAATCTTAGAAATCTGTTAAACTAGCTTAAAACTTGGTAAAATCCCGTGAAGCCTCTAAAATAATTGGATGTCCTATAAAATCCCTTAAATCCTGTAAAATTCTTTGAAATACCTTGATATATTTGGAAATTCTTCAAAATTCTTTGGCATCCCTTAAAACTTTTCAGATTTCTTGAAATTCTTCAGAATCTTTTGAAATAAATGAAATTCTTTAAAATTGTTTGAAATTTTTTCAATTCCTTCATATCCCTTAAAATTACGGAAATCCGTAGAAATCGCTTGAAATAAAATTTTATTAATTCCCCAAAGTTCTCTAAAACTTTTAGTTGGAATCGCTTACAATCCCTTGAAATCCTTGGAATCGCTAAAAATCTCTTGTATTTCATTCTCTAGAATCTAGTTTTCTATAGAAATCCCATGAAATCCTTGGAGATTCTACAAAATTCTTCGAATTCTCTTGAAATTTCGGACATGTCTTGAAACTATTTGAAGTCTGCTAAAATACCTTAAAATCGTTTAAAATTCTGTAAAATTCTTTGATAAGCCTTACAATCCGTGGAAGTCCTTCTACATCCCTTGAAATTTCGTAAATCTCTTGAAATTCTTTGGAATATTCGAAAATAACGGAAAATGTTTAAAATCCTGTAAAGTCCCTTGAAGCAATTTGAGATCTCACATTAAATAAATAAATAAACCATTCATTTGTGATTTCTCTAATTTTTGTATCAATTCTTTCAATATTTTAACATTTATTTCCTTACTGATTTTCTTATAATGATTTTCTATAATGATTTTTCTAGAGACGAGAAAAAATGATAAGAAATCCATTATAAGAAAATCATTATAGGCTTATACTGAATTTCCTATAATATTTCTTCGTAAGGTTGTAACCGCCATGACTCTGAGTTAAGAACACTTCTGAACAGTTTTCAAATTCTGGGAAAACTGTTAAACTAAAAAAATTTATTAAAAAAATATGTAATGCTTTCTACTTCTAAAAATATGTGGGCCTCTATGCAATCTCAGGCCTGAAAGAAGGGTAATAAATTTCTTTCGCATATTTTTGGCAATTCAGTCTTAGCTTCTCATATCATATTTCAAGAATTAAAACTTGAATTATTTCAAATTAAAATTTAAAAATTTTAAACATTCAAAAGTTCCAAACTGAACAATAATCTTAATTTTTATTATTGAAAATTCTGAATTGAGTTCAGAAATCATTTGAGATGATTTAAAGCTCTCTGAATATATCAGATATAACAAAATTTATGTACCTGTAAAAAGGGTTAATTATAGTAATGCTTATAATAGTAAAAAAAATTTTACTTGTTAAATCAAAAATAATCGACACGTTAACGACTTCGGTATGTTGGAAGTGTCATCGGTCCAACCCAAAGGCGTGGGCGCTAAGCCAATCACCGGAAATGTTGGAATTTCTTGGCAATTGATAAAAGTCAAGGACAAACATTCCGAGAGTAAAATGTCCTGCATTCGTTCTCTTTAGGTCAAACTGTCATTGGACATTTTCAAAATACCAAAATTAATCCCTCTTTTTTTCTTTATCATACCCTTATTCAATTTTGCATGCCAAAAAAAATGAAGACCGGATAATAAAAGTGAGCTGCAGAAGAATATTTATTAGTTAATCTAAAAATTGCGTTAAGTATTTAAAAAATAATTATAGATACAAATCCCTCAATAAATCTTGGGAACTGATGTTTATTTTTTACAATAAACGGAAAATTATTACGGCGTATGTTCCCGAAGGTTGCGAGGAAGTGATAAAGATAATCAGTTATGTCGCAATAATATTTTTGTCCTTGGGTTACAAATAAAACTCGTTTTCTATTGTTCACTAAGAATTTTGCGGTTTATTCTTATTTGATAAATTTCCTAACAAAAATTACCAGAATTATAGTTTTCGCAGAATTTGGCTGTATTGACCTACAATATTACTTTGAATCAAATTTACTTTCTAATATTAATTTTTAGTTATTAATAATTTTTTTTAACAATTTAGAGTGCACTGAACAGAATTTTTGTCTCTTTAAATTTTTAAAAATATTTTGCCTCAGTTGCTTTGCCCTCTGAGATGAGTTCATGCGAGCTCAATTATCCATAATGTAGTCTGTACTGTTTATAGTGCAGTTTCTTCGTCCATGAAAGAAACCAGACTGTAGCCCGAATAGCTTTTGAATGAATGGTTAAACAGGAAAAGAATTCTCGCTAAAATCAACGAGTCATGTTTCGTGAATTACAATTTTTGGCATCATCATTTTTGACACTGGTGATGAGATTTTTAATTTATTTTATATTCTTTTGTTTTTAAGCCAAGTTCCTACTTTCACTTCTGCTCAAGGCTTTTTTGAACATCATGACGTAAAAAAAAATTAAATGGATGTTCGCAATAAATCAAAAGAATCTTCTTTGTTCTTGAAAAATAATTACATTTCTATTTTTAATAGCTTATTTTTTTATATTTATAGATAAGATTAGATTTTTACTTCATGTAGACCCTTTTTGGGGTTTTGCATATCTACCCCCCCCCCCTGCAGCCGGATTTTCATTAGAAGCGCTCACATTCGCCTGATCATTTGGTCAGAGGAGTGGAAATCTGCAGAAAACCAAAACTCCTGAGCGTAACTACATTTGATATTTGGCCCCCACATAAACCCCGGCATATCAAACCGTTGCATATCATTCTGATTATCAACTTCAGATCAAAATAATCCACTTTTGAGGATCAACATTAATTTTTACACAACTTCATTCATATCTGTCGACAAAACAATTGAATTTTCAATACGCAAATATGAATTTTCGATGAAAAAGTTAATTGGTAACCAAATTGTTGAAACTTCAACCCAAAAAGACAAAATTTCCACAAAATAGTTGAATCCTCAACGAAAATAGATTAATTTTTAAATAAGCAGTTGCATTTTCAATCACAAAAGATGAATTTCCGAACCAAAAGAAGGACTTTTCTAAAACACAATTGAATTTTCAACCAAAACAGATAAATTTCAACAAAACAGTTGCATTTTTAATCAAGGAAGAAGAAATTTCTACCAAAGAGATGAACTTTAAGGCAAAAAGGACGACTTCTCTGTAAAACGATAGAATTTTCAATCTGTAGGTATGAATTTTCGACAAAAAAGTTCATTTTTAACCAAATTGTTCAAATTTTAACCCAAAAAACGAATTTTCAACAATAGCAGTTATATTTTCAAACAAAAAAGACAAGCATTCAAAAAATAGTTCAATCCTTACCAAAACAAATTAATTTTCGAACAAGAAGATTAATTCTCTACAAGAAAAGACGAATTTTCAACAAAATATATGAATTTTCACCTGAAAAAAATTAAATTTTCAACCAAAAATGGAATAGTTAAATTTTCAGTTACAAAAATTAATTTTCAATCAAGGGAGATTTTCGTGATAAACAGTTAAATTCAATCAAAAAGACGATTTTCAACAAAATAGTTCTATTTACATTTGAAGAGATGAATCTTCAACCAGAAAAATGAATTTTCAGCAAAATAATTAAATTTTCAACAAATGATAACATCTTTAACCAAAAAAGATTAATTCTTAAGGAAAAATATAATAGTAGACTTTTCAACAAAATACAAGAATTTTCAACTAAATAGTTGGATTTTCAACTAAGAAAGATCAATTTTAAGCCAAAAATGGAATATTTAACTTTACAGTTAAAAAGTGAATTTTTAACCAAATAAAAACGAATTTTCAACAAAATAGTGTAATTTCCAAGCAAAAAATAAATTTTTTACAAAGGAGTTCAACTTTCAACCCAAAGATATTAATTCACAACAAAAATTTTAGTTTTCAACCTAATAATTGAATTTTTATCCAAAAAGATGAATTTTCAACTAAATAGTTGAATCCTCAGCGAAAACAGATTCATTTTCAACAAAACAGTTGCATTTTTAACCAAAGGAGATGAAATTTGTACCAAAGGATATGAATTTACAGATCAGAAAGACAAATTTTTTACAAAATAGTTGTTGACTTTTAAATCCACAAATATAAATTTTCGACTTAAAAGTCAATTTCTTTCTAAATAGTTGAATTTTTAACCTAAAAAGACTAAAAAAGCGAACTTTTCTACCAAAATTGCAATACTTATATTTCCGGATAAGAGAATTAATTTCTAATCAAAACAAAAAGAAAATTTTCAACAAATTAGTTAAAGTTTCAACCAAATTCAACTCTTAACCAAATAGTTGATTTTTAAACCCAAAAAGATAAGTTTTTAAGACAATACTTGAATTTCTAAACAAAAAGAATGACTTTCTAATTCACACTGCCGGTCAATAAAACTTGACCAAAAACAAAAATTTTAACAAAAGAGTTGAATTTTTAATCAAGAAAGATTAAATTTTGACACAAATAGATGAATTATCAACAAAATACAAAACGTTTCATCCAAATAGTTGATTTTTCTACTAAAAAAAAATATTAATTTTTGACAAAGAAAAAAACGAATTTTCTATAAAATAGTTACATTTTTTATGTAAAACATGAATTTCCAAATTAGCAAGAAAAATTTTCAACAAGAGAGTTGAATTTTCAACCAAGAAAGGTTTTTCAGTTAACTAAAAAAAAAATTTCATGAAAAATGTTAAACTTTTAGGCCAAATGGACGATTCTTCTACAAAATAGTTGAGCTTTCAACCAAAAAAGAATGACTTTTTAACATAATTGTTGAAGTTTTAAAAAAATAATTAAAGTTTCAACCAAAAAGATGAATTTTCAACTTGAATGATAAATCTTTAATCAAGAAAATTATTTTTTAACTATTATAGTATATAATTTTTTTTATATATTATATAATTTTTAAATTATTTTTGGTTGAATTTTTGAACCAAACAAGATGGATTCTCAATCAAAAATGTAATAGTTGATATGTCAACCAGAGAAGATTTTAATTTCAATTCTAAAATAAATGAATTCAACCAAGAAAGACGAATTCTCAACCAAATAGTTGAATCTTCAACTAAAGCAGATTAATTTTCAATTAAAAGGAATGACTTTCTGCAAAAGTATTTAAATTTTAAACCAAATAATTCCATTTTTAACCGTAAAAGATGATCTTTCAACCAAAAAGATGAATTTTCTACTAATAAAAACGAATTTTTTAACAAAATATTTGAATTTTCAACCAAATGGTTAAATTTTTAGCTAAAAAGACTAATTTTCTTCCAAAAAGACGGATTTTTAATAAAATACATGAATTTTAAACCAAATAGTTGAATTTTTAATTCAAATGAGGAATATTTTCAACAAAATAGTCAAATTTTCAACCAAAGAAACGAATGTTCAACTCGGATGATGAATCTTTATCCAAAAAAGATAAATTTTCAACAAAATTGTTGAATTCATAACTGAAACAGATTAATTTACAATTAAACAGTTGCATTCTTAAGTGAAAAGATTAATTTTCTACCAAAAAATACGAATTTGCAACAAGATACATAAATTTTCAATCAAATAGTTGAATTTTCAACCAAGAAAATTATATTTCTACAAAAAAAACGAATTGTCAACAAAATACATGGATTTTCAACTAAATAGTTGAATTTTTTAGTAAAAATACAAATTTTCGACAAAAAGAATTTCCAACCAAAAAAATTAACTTTCAACTAAAATGATGAATCTTCGATCAAAAAAATAAATTATTAACAAAGTAGTGCAACTTTCAACCAAGTAGTTGAGTTTTCAAGCAAAAAAGGTAACTCTCAACGAAAAACGTAATAGTTGATGTTTCTACTAAAAACGATTTTAATTTCAAATAAAAAACAGTGCAATTTAATCAAAAAAGACGAATTTGCAACAAAATGGTTGAATCATCAAGCGAAACCAATTAATTTTCTACCAAACATTTTCATTTTTATCCAAAATGAATTAAATTTCCACTAAAAGAGATGCTGTCCAACTTCAAAATAAAATGTACAGGTCGCCAAGTAATTTTAGATAAATAGTTCGTAGAGTGAAAAAGAGCATTCAAAACAAAAGCTTTGTGTTCAGAATACGATATTTGAATATAATTTTTAATTCAGGCACTATTTTTCTCCGTCTTTATCTAGTTCAAAAATCCGTTTTGTGGATATGGCACAATATAATCCTGAAACTAAATTGACATCAACATTTTCAAGTAATAACATTTGTGATTTTTAGGCTGAATATCACAACAAAATATATATTTCAATACTCCTTGTCAGGCTCTAAATATGAAAATGCCATTAACTCAAAAATTTCGGGATCAAATTGATCAACTGGCATTTACTGTGCTCCGATTTGCGTTTGTTTCCAATATATTTAAATGGAAAACAAATGCAAATCAGGTGACAAATTCCGAATGTAGCTACCGCTTTCTTGTTCTGCACGACAAAGTAGTTAAACGCAGTGAAAATACGACTAAGCGAGAATCCTGAACGGTCACCCATCCGAGCACTAACCGCGCCCGTCCGTGTTTAACATTCAAGATCTGGGCGAGTCGAGAATCACCCTCCAGATACTGCCGTCGGTTTTTAAAAATATTTATATTAAAAATAAGTTCAAATAATTATATTCTAAATAAGTCTCATACTAGCAGTGAAAGAGTTGAGATATTACAATTCCGGATAAGAAAATACAAATATTGTGTAAATTTTCATTTACTTCGTTTAGCTTCATTCTCTTTTAACGTATAATTTTTCTCAGAACAGAATCATGTTTCTTGTCACAAATGATAGCATAATTTACGTTTATGATTGGGGCTTTTCATTCTTACAAAGTTGGAGAAAAGAAACACATTTACGAGGTCAGAGTTCGACTTTAATAAGAGGCCACACAATATTTAAGTAGCTGTCTGATGCAGTGCATCTAGCAAGCATTGAAGAGCAGAGGTTATGCTGATCTCTTACAATGTCAGGGACAAGGCTTGGTATTTCTTAAAAATCGAAATAAAATCTACTTTCTGATGAAAATTTTTTGTGTACTAAAAAAGAACACCCAAAAAGCTTACAACTCGAAAATAGCCTTTCAGACTTCTGCTTTAATATGTTTTTAATCCTGTTCATTTTTAATTCAATGGTACTTTTTATAAACAAAAATTTGGAACTTCGATAGGCTCAGTCTTGTCCCCATTTATTGCTGAAATTGTAATGAAAGATTTGGAAAATGAAGTTTTTGACAAAATTAATTTTGAGTTGGACTTTTATGCAAGATATGTTGATGAATCTGTACTTTTTTTACATGCACAAAATGCGGATACCCTACTTAATGTATTGAATAGTATACATCCAAGATTACTGTTTACTGTTGAAATTGAAACAGAAAGTAGATTGAATTTTCTTGATTTGACCTTAATAAAAACTGATGAAAATTATTTTAATGCTGATGAGCACAAAAAAACTATTTTTTCAGAAGAACACTGAATTTTAATTGTAATCATTCCATTCAAAACAAAATAAGAGTTGTAAAGAATTTGATTGATACAGCTTTTAAATTATATTAACCAAAATTCCATGAAAAGAATATTGAATTATGCAAACAGATTTTTTTCTTAACCATTATCCTGTTACCTTTATTGATAAATATATGCATAACTGAATTGTTTAAACTGAGAGTAGAGGTAATAATCAGAAAAAAAACAATGTGCAAGATTACAATAGATTCAATACGGTCAGTAACTGTGATTAGCGGACAGCACTGAGTAGAAGGAAAAGAAAATAGGGTGACAAATGATACGTTGTCATTATCAATGCAAATTAAATGAAGCGGTGCCGAAAAGACATGTCAAATTAAACGTCAGATAACAATGTTTTATCAACCATTGTCGAAATTCAATTTATTAAGGGTTGAAGCATCAGCCGACACCGTGAATAACATTCTTAAATTATCAAAAATGAACGCTCTCCTTCTGTTGCTAAAAATATTAGCATATCGAGAGAAACTGCGCTCTACCGCTATCGATGTGATGGGGGATATTTCATCTTCTGAATTTCACTTTCAGAGTAGAGACAACCTTTAATATTTTTTGAGCATCAAAATTTTCAGCAAACAACTGCGGTACTTCTAAATCTTTGTTTTTCGCCAGAACGTCATTTAACTTTTTTCGGCTACTTTTGACGCTGGTCCACTCTGTTTGGATAATTCATCCTTCATGTGTTGAACATAACTTTTTTCCTAAAGCGACAGTTTCTGAGTTTGTAATTTATTAATGTACTCGACTAAACATTCAAAATTAGTTTGTGTTTACTGTAATTCTGCTAGCAAATGTTTTGTTCGTGAAACTTTTTGAGCTCTTCCTATACATGTTGCCTCTTTTGGGTTCAAACTCAAAACAACAGAAATAATTTTTTCAAAATTTTTTGCATAATCCGTAGCCGCACTCAGCCACGTTCAAAAAAACTTTTTTTATATTTACAATTAAACTTTTTACTGTTTTATGATGCAGATGAATTGCTTCAGCAACAAGATGGAGATTATGTGCGGTTCGGTTCTGTTGCAAAATCTTTTTACCTCAGGACTTCCAACATTTTTTTCCCATAATTCTCGAGATAAATCTTTTTCTTTTCTGTTATTTTTAAAATCTGCATACTTCATTTTATGCGACTGTGAACTTAAATGACGCCTTAATTCCTTTTTTCTTGCATGACTAATTACAACATTACAATGCATGCGAATTAATTCCTGCCTTTCAAACAGATTTTTATAGGAAACTTTTCACTCCTTGACACGTTTGTTAAACAATTCATTGTTTGAATACATAGGAACTTCATTAATAATAATATTATACATTATTTTTTTCATACAGCATCTATAAAACAATCTAAATCATTGAATTGTAGCGAAGCATATGTCAACAACCAAACAAGCCGCGCATCGAATGAGCAAAAAGTGGGGTTTAGGTAGAGACTGGGCTCGTCCGCTCTCTGTTTATAAATTTGAGGAAGCTAGCAATTTTTTATAAATGTATTATTGGTTTGGATTATTACCTTTTTCTTTTTTGAAAAATGGAATGATCTGAATAGATTGGTTCTAAATCACTCCACAAAATTCGATCTTGACGCTATGATCTATTTCCTTCATTTCCCATGTTCTGTCTACATAAAACTTGTAATAATTTTTTCAAAATCCTTCAATTTTACAATTTATCCAAATATTAAACTCGTACTTATCAAAAAATAAAGTTGCCAAAAGGTTTTACATACATTCGGGTAAAAGAAATGATACCCTCGTTGCCTGCAAAAAATGGCATTCTGCGGAAGATGCCATATGGACAATATGTGCATTCTGTTATTTTGTACCGTTGAGTACTTTATTTACATTTTTCTCTAATCTTATGATTTTTACACTTGTTTTTGATTTCGAATATATTTAATATATTTTTTAGTCTACTGTAAATTTTTTTTCTAAATATACTGTTAATATAATGAAAATGTCGTCCTGGTACTTATTATATAAATATAATAAGGTTGCCAGAAGGATGTACATAATTTGAGGTATAATAATTGAATACAATTAAAATTCAATTTCATATTTGAATGTCAAAATATTTTACTATCTCATTATTGTCTCTATGGACTAAATCGTGAATCTTGATATTTGGGACTAAGACTTTCTGTGATAGATGTTACTGAAAGTCCGTTGTAGACGTATTAAAGAATTTATTCAATTAGTAAAAACTTAGATTGGATACATTACAGAAGGAATTATTGATAGAATGCAAGTTTCGTGGGGTTTTTCAAAAAAAGATATTTTATATTAACAAGAAAATATGTTTTGACTTCAACAAAAAAAGAAAACAAAGAAATCATTTTTTCGACATAATTTTTTTTATTTAAGATACAAATAATCTCAAATGAAACAAGAATTTATTTGAACTGATTTAGTTTGAAAGACTTTCAAAATGAATCAGTTCTTTATTATAAGGTTAGGGGGCCTTCCAAATTGAGATCAAACAGAAATAATTGTAAATTGGTCTTCCTCTTTCAAAATAGAGCAATACTTCAGAATGTGCTGTATTCAAAATTCACAGTAAAAATGTACCGTTGGGATAACAAAATGATCTGAAAGGTTGATTTAGAACCAATCTGTTCACATTATTCAGTTTTTCAAGTGAAAAAGGTGATAATCCGAACGAATAACACATTTCTAAGAATTGCCAATTTGATGAAAATTTTATTTCTTCTTCAAAAAAAATTCAAGTAAAATAAATATCTTTTTGTAAATTGAGTTAATATTTAAAATTCTCAATTGAAAGAAATCTTCAAATATACATAGGCAACCCTGCAGATTGGAACCAATCCTTGCTTGATGCCTCTATTGTAAAATTTATTAAAGATCGAAATAAAATCTACTTTATTATGAACATTTTTTTGGTACTAAAAAAGAACACCCAAAAAGTTCACAAATCAAAAATAGACTTCTTGACTACCCGTTTTTCCGGCTCATTAGAGACAGTTGCACAATAAATGTACACAACAGAAAGAAAAAAGAGGGAGAAAAAAGAAAGAGTGAACCAAAACCATCCTCACACTCTTTCTTTTCTCCGTCCTTTTTATACTACTGGGCACCCAACATGTTTCGAAGCCAATTTAGACTTCCTCATCAGGAACAATTTATAGGAGAAGCAACAGGTATGCGAGTGAATAATTGTCAGATTATGAAAATATTGATTTTACTAATTGAGTAAAATTCTTTAATATTTTTAACAGATTCCCCACCCCAGTTTTCATCAATATTTTTGAAGTCCATGTCTCTAATGAGCCGAAGAGGCAGGTAGTCTCAAAGTCTATTTTTAAATTGTGAACTTTTTGGGTGTTCTTTTCCAATACACAAGAAATTTTCATAAGAAAATGAATTTTATTTCGATCTTCAGGAAATTTTTAAAGAGAGACATTAAGCAAAGATTGGTTTCAATCTGCAGGGTTACCTATGAATACTTGAGATTTCTTTTAATTGAGGTCGTTAATGATTAACTCAATTTACCAAGAGATATCTATTTCACTTAAATATGTTTAAAAAAATTTGAGAACGTTAGTAATTTTTTACAAATGTGTTATTGGTTTGTATTATTATCTTTTTTTCAAAAAATGGAATAATCTGGATAGATTGGTTCTAAATCAACCCACA